>KQ989523.1:21447-37122 GCA_001598015.1 Dorcoceras hygrometricum | reverse complement strand
ATAAACATCATTTTCGATCTTATCTTTCTTTTCTTTTCATGTCTAAATCATTTCAAACATGAACTTTAAATATATCCATAACATACAGGCACGTAGATCCAATACAATATATAATATACTTCAAATGGTGTAGAAAAGATCAGCTTTTACGTGCCTTGATTTGAAGCTTTGCAACCACAGCTAATTCCTGCAGAATCCTCCCTTTTGAGCAACACACAATTTCTCTTGGAAATTTCTTTGAAGAACACTTTTAAAACTTTTCTTTGCAAATGATACAAATCTTACTTTAGAAACAAGTATATGAAAGGGATTAGTGGCAAGCTACTTGTGAAATCAAGCATGACACACTCCTAAAAGTTAGTAAAATTCCCTCCATATTATTTTAATTTGTAAAACACCAAACCCTTTTCAAAAGAAATCATTTTACCTCCTTAAAACATTTTACAATCAATTTCAAACCAACTTGTGCATTGCTCTTTGGAGTTACCTGCTGGTACTAGCCGCAGCGCACCATTACCTGCTGATATCAACAATTCAGCAGATACATAATATTTAAAATTGCCAATTGACACATATGATTAATAGAATGCATAAATGTGGTCCTATGGATTTTGGGGCGTTACATTACTGTTCCAGCTTAGGCCTCTGAGTTTCTTCGTCATCTGACTGTTCATTGCTGATATGTTCTGTTCAGTTTGCTTTGAGCGGATTCTGTTATGTTTCTCTTAACTGATCTCATCTGATCTAATCTGCTTACTCTGAACCGATCTGTTCTATATTGTTCTTATCTGCTCTTACTCTGATGTTTTTTAGCTTAGACGGTCAGCTTCTGATTCTCGCTGCGCCTCTAATCTGATCTGTTCTAAGCTCTGAGCTGATCTCTGCGTTTCTCTGTGCTGATTGCTCTAGGCTGATATCTGAATCAAACGCTTCTCTCCTGACCTGATACATTCTCTGAACTAGTTTCTTCTTTGCTGATCTTCGCTCTAAGCTGGATCAACTTGGATATCATCTACTGGACCAATTTGGACGTCCCCTACTGTTCCAACTTGAACATCTTCTCAATAACACTCAATTCGTTGCATCCATCTCGCTTCCGATCTGCTACAGCTCGCTGCCGATCTCTACAGTACAGCTCTTCAGCTCGCTGCTGATCCGAACCAGCTCGCTTGTGGTCTGCTAGAGCGCGCTTCCTCAACTCGTGTCTAGTCTGCTTCAGTTTAGACCCGCGCACTCGATTAAATCATTAGAAACATAACAGTAAGTTTTGTGTTTATCAAAATTAAGATCTGATCTGTTAGACAAATCCAACAGAATTGCTATTCTCGGTATCAAACATTTTTAATGTGTTACCACCGTATAATAATGAAACCAAAAATAATGAAACCATGTCAATGTTGGATTTCCTCATAACTGGGTGTCATCTCGGTCCTTGCGTTTTTTTTTTAAAATAAAATTCTATCACCTGATTCTAGTAGAATGCAAATCAATAGTTTTGTGCTTATCATTGCATTTAGTCAGTGTTATTGTACATATAGTTTTTGATATAGTTTTAAAATTATTTTTAATTCGTTTATAAAAATTAATATTATATAATATAAAAACTACTATTACAATTTTTATTAACAATGATATAGCTCTTTTGGCAAAAATATTTCTTTCGATTGTAATAATAATTTTGATGAAACCCAATGATAATTTTTGGAAGAAGGATAATCCCAAACAACTCAAATGCCAAAATCCAATAACGAACATGTCACGTACCGTGCGAATCTATTTTCTTTTCTTTATGTAAATTGTTCCTGGAACTTAGTAATATTTTTTAAACAAGTGAAAAAGAAAAAATATTATTATTAGATGTTATTCAGTAAACAGAATGATATAATTGTTAGCATAGAAACATTGAGTATTATATGCAAATATTATACTACATATATTGAGAGTAGTAGTGATAAATTGTTGTCATAATCATTTTTTTTTTCAATATCCAATTTTTTTTTCATGTCAGATTAGTTTCATGTAAAAGTTTTTATTAAAATATTATCAACTCAGAAAATTTTAATTTTATAAAATTTAATAATAAAAGTACTTATACATAAAAAAATTCGAATATACAAGTACACAAAAAGTGCATAAAACTATTGGTATTACACAAGGGTGTCCTTTTATTTTACTGACTTAAATAAACTGAAAAAAGATATACCTTGTATGTAGTATGTGCCATGCAATAATTAAGGAAAAATAATCAGTCCTCTAAGTTATAATATTTGTTTTTTAAGTTTTACAATTTCTCAAAATATATTTTAGTAAACTATAAAAATTTATATTTTGTTTGTTTTTAGTCTTAAATGACCAAAAATATTAATTTGACACTAAATATATATTCATTACACTAAAAGCTTGTTACGATAATTTTTTTGTAGTATAATAATAGTTTTTTTTCATATAACGCTAGTACTTGAGTAAAATGAGATTTAAAACCAATAAGCATAAAATTCGTCGTCCACTCCTCCAGCAATTAACAGCCAAAATTTGCATTTAGATTTTGTACTCCGCCGCAGAGCCAGGAAATCCCTAAACTTCAGAAGCCCTAATTTTCAGCCTCGTGGGTTCTTCGGTTAGAACCAAATTGATAAACCTCTTTCAATTTCTGAATTCAAATGTTAGCCGGAGAAGTAGACGGTGACTCCGATGCGCCCGAGGAGTTTACTTTGCAACAGGTTTGCTCAGTTATCAGCTATTAGTTTTAAGTGTTCAATTTTTTAAGCTAAAGTTTGCATTTTTATTTTCAGGGGTTGCAACAAGATGAAGAGATAAGGAAAATCCAAAGAGAAAATAAGGCCAGGTATGAAGTTATTTATTGCGTATTTATTATTTTCCAAAGAATATGCAGATTGTGAGATTCCACGCAATGGATTTCGTCTTTCTTTCTGTAGCTTATACGTCGGTATTGAACTTTTGTTACTCTGGAACCGCATTAAGTAATAGGAAAAAGATAAGATCAGTACCTTGTGGATACCGATAAGATTTTACAAGTATTTACCCAGATACAATGATTTGCTAATACTAAATAGAGACATAGTTTTGTGATTGATTTTCAAGCTTTGCCAAGTAAGAGGTCTAATTACACTTTGTATTACTGGTTTTTAACTTTCATGGGTGTTCATGTCTGATGTTCCTCATAGACAAACGACTGACTTGGGGGTCTTAGGTTGAAGTACCTCCAGTAGTTATTTCCTGTTTCCAATCTTTGAATCGAGATATTTTGTCTAGAGAATCTGCAGGATGGTAGGAATCTTGTCTTACGTGACTGAAGTTGAAAGAGTTTTCCTTAACCACTTCCCCCCATACCTTTCTCCTTGGCCTCAGCGTCCTTCTTGCTGTCACTTTGGCCTTTGCCTCAAATTGGTGCCTCTCTTCACTACTTTAGGAAAATTTGAAAGAATGAGCATTTACTTAGTTGAAGTGGGGTGGAAGAGACTCTTGCATTGACTATCAGTCATTATGTTGTGTATTCTGTATCTGTATTTATATTTTTGCTTCATAGCATTTTCGTACTATTTGAAGCTCTTTGAAAACTCATTTTGACTTCTTACAGCTATTTTTTCCCCTTGTCTAATTTGGTGTCCTTTATGGCTTTAAGGTAATTTTGATTTTTTTAGGGTCGTTCGTGAAGGGAAAGAGCGTCGTAAAAAGTTGGCACAAAAGCTGACTCCAAAGTTGCTACCTAAAGGACAAGAAACCAGTGATAAAACAATTATTGAAACACATGAAGAGTCTGATGACAACAAAGGAATGCTGCCTGATGATATTGTCAAACTTCTTGCAGCTCGTGAAAAGTACTAGTCCTTGCTGCTCTAATCGAGTTCCTCGATTCTTACTGTTCATATGTATGTACCTGCTTTACTTTCTGATTGGTGATATGAGTTCTAAGCAGTGTCGCATTCTGTAGGATAACTTTTACATCAGATTCTGAAGATGAGAAATCGGAGAAGAAGCCAGCTTCAAGAAAGAGAAGACCAAAGAAATCTGGGTTCAGCTCTCTCCATTCTTTTTGACACTCTTTACAAGCATATGCTCTTCTTGTAGATGTTTTTGAACCCATATTAACAAAGAAAGATAACAACTTCTTTGGTTTTGCATAACAGGTTAGAACCTGTTATTTTGAATGACATGCCACCAGCTCAATGTGTGCAGAATTCACTGGACTTTCTAAAGAAACGAAAAATGAAGGTTTCCAGATCTTCTTCTGTTTTAAACAATTCAGACAAAGCACTGTGCTTCCTATACAAGTCTGGCTTGCTAAAGTAGGATATCAAGGAAAGGCAGCCAACTCTAAACATTACTGGATATGGCATGTCAAGAGGGTTTATTTTTCATCATTCTTACCTAATGAATTGTACCTCAGGGAGAGTTTATGGACATTTTGGTGAAGATGGCAAATGCGTTGTGGAAAATGTAACCGCATTAGATGTTATACAGTTCACTATTTTGCTCATGAACCAGTAATCTGAAAGTTGTTTTTCTCTACACTTTGAAGTGGACAACGGTAGTTGTCATTTCTGAAAGAAGCAATGGGAAAATTCAAATTACATAGTAGGTTGTAATTTATTATGTTATAAATTCTCGGATGGTTTATTATGTAGCAGCACACATTTGGGTCCGGTCTAGGTTTCTCCATTAATGGCTGTATATTTGTGTTTGCCTTGTTCTAATTAGATATCGGACAAGTATTTGAATCTGCATCCAATCAGCATGCAAGACTCATAGGCAGCAAAGGCTCCATGTAAATGACTTGAAAATGGTGAGAGGAACACTAACTCTTTCATAATATGGTTTGCAAGAAGCGGGTGGCGAATAAGATCTTCGGTATCTAGGAGAGTGGACTTGCCTCACATCCCCTAAGCTCATTCAACGATCTGGTGTTACTTTTTTCCATATCCTTCTCATTAGGGAACCTTCTATCTTGGATTGTCCCGACTTCTCCACCTTTGACCTTTGCTCACTTTTGAAGAGAATGATAACGTCTTGTTGTTCCCTCCTTGGAGGAGGTTCGACAGGTTGTCTTCTCCAATTCCCAGGATAGTGCGACGGGGCCTGGTAGTTTTTCTTCACTATTCTTTCAGCATCGTTGGGATAGTGTGGCCAGGATGTTCTCGATGCGGTTATTGATTTATTCCAGGGGACTCCTCTTACACATAGCTTCACTGCCACTATGATTACGTTGATCCCTAAACGTGATGGTGCCTGCGCTTGGTTCGATTTTCGGCCAATCAATATGTGTAATGTTATAAACAAAATCATTTCGAAACTATTGTACACATGGCTGAAGGATGTGGTGGGGAAGCTTATTTCTCCCAATCAGAGTGGGTTTGTTCCTGGTCGTTTAATCTCCGACAATATCCTCTTAGCTTAGGAACTCACTCATAACCTTACTTCCTACGTTTGAGGTGGTAATGTTTTTATGAGATTGTATAAGGCCAAGTTGGTTGATCATTTTCACTAGTCTCCTCCTTATTGCTCTTAGTCATTTTGTATTCTCGAACTATGTTGTGGAGCTAGTGCGCACGTGTATCTCTACTTGTAAGTTTTCTATCAACATCAATGGTACTTTTGCAGGTTTCTTCAGCTAACCGGAGCTGGGCTAGGGAACGAAGGTTCTCTCCCCTGGTAGTCGGATGACCTTGATCCACAGTGTACTTCTTTCAATGCCGATCTATCTTCCAGCAGAGGTCTTGCTTCGTATTGAACAGGTGTTCAATCGTTTTTTATGGGGATCCTGAAGGATTGAAAATGGCACTGGGATAGTTGGTCTCGCACCTGTCTCTCGATCTTTGAAGGGGGCTTGGGATTCCATCGGCTCAAAGATGTTGTGATGAGCTTCACGATCAAACTTTGGATCATATCCAGACAACAATCCCCACTCTGGGCTTCCTTCCTTATCGACGTTATTGTAACCCTGCTCTGTGCGCTCTCTGGGTGTTATTTCTCTCACTTTGCGTCGTCTACTTTGTATTCGGTCCTCTACCAAATCTGGCATTTGTTGGAGAATCGGTAATGGAGATATTTATTGGTGGGAGGATATTTGATTTGGGGAGGTTCCATTGTCATGCTTTTATGATGTCCATAGGGAATGTTATGGTTGTCTCATATTTCCTAACAGAGGGGCATTGGGTCCCTATTGCGACAAGGGAGCCTGATCTGGCTATTTGGACTCAGCTCATATGGTGTTTTTTCTATATAGTTTGTGTGGGAGTTGGTCCTTAGCAAAGATGTTCCTTCCACCATTTTGACTCCTTGCTGGGGTTGCTGGATGACCCTTTCTCTTTCTTCCTCTAGTGATTTTGGAACCATTGGTTGCCCTTTGATGAGTTTCTTCAGCAAGGAGCTTTCAATTTGCTTCCCGAGGACTGTGTTGTGCCATGACCCATATCTTTCTTGAGAGCCCTATTGCCCGCACTGTCTGGCATTATTTTGGAGAGATTTATAGATTTCGGATTCCTTGAAAGGGACTTCCATTTATTTCTTAGTGCTTGGAAACAAAGTCATGACTGGTCTTTAGGGGGACATGTACTCGTTTTTCTACCTTTCATCATTCTTTGTACCTCTGGACTGGCCAGAATGATACTAAGCATGGTGGTTCGTCCATCACAACTATTGCGGTTCAAACACATATCTCTCCTACTATCATTTCGCGCACACAACATACATTATTCGGCCCAAACATTGGCTGGCTGGGTTAGAGGCACATAGGATGGGCATTCATGTTCATCCCCAGCGCATCCTGAAGTTGGTATTTGTTCGCTGGCACAGGCCTCCCATGGTTGTTATAAGCTTAATGTTGATGGTAGCTCTTTTGGTTATTCAGGTGCTTCGTCGTAGGTGCTGTGATTCGCAACTCTTGTGGTATGGATAATCCTATATTCAGTGAGTTCATCGATGTTGGGACTAATATCCGAGCAGAACTCTATGCGATCTGGCGGGGCATCCCTGTCAGGGTGTATATTAAAAGCATTACCTTTATATTTGAATGAGAATCAATTGGTCAAATGGTTGCATTTTAATTTGATAATGCTTGTGCCCAATATTCTATATTGTATATAATATGGTATATGGTATCACATAAAAGATCATATTGTAAGTTTCTTATATTCTATAAGAATTGTTGACAACATAGATGAATTGGGACAAACCATTGGCATGGCTGTAGTGTAATATAGTATTAGTCTGTCTTGACTAAGATTGTACTAGTATATTTTATGGTGTATTGAATATGACCATATGGAGTTATTTTCTTTGTACTGACTATGTAGCGCCCCAAAAATCCATAGGACCACAATTGTTGGCCTTTTTATTCTAAGGGCTGTTTCGATTAATTGAGCATCCAGATTTCAGTTCAAGCTAGCATTAGTTATCTAAGCTGATTTCTTTCTTTTCTTCCAGCTTAGAAGCACGGCCGGATGGTTTCTAGAAGGATTTCGCCCCAAACACAATCCCGAGCTGGAGCAGTTTTCTTTAAATAAAATGATTTCGGATGGGAGATTTGTTTTATAAAAATGGGGTAGCAAATTTACAAATTAAAATAGTAGTAGAGAGTTTTTATCAATTTTGCAAGGATTTGGTAAGCTAATCATGCCAAATCATTGTACCTTTTACCTACTACAAATAATTGCTCCCATATATGACTGTTTACGTGAGTTTAGAGCTCATTTTGTTTACAAGAAAATCTTTCAAAAACCAGAAGCTCGCAGAGTTGTTCTTGAGAAGATTTCCAGCCAAGACCATCTGTTCGTTGCGGTTCTCAGTTCAGGCAAGTAAAGTTGATTCTTGCTGCATCTGGAAAACATATATTTTTGTTACGTTGTTTTCTGCTGTGCTTGCCTGACATGTTTCAGTTCAGCCAGTTCATGTTCATGTTTAAGCTAAGTATTCACTGCTTTGATGTTTTAGTTTTGAGAAAACTCACCAGTTATCTTTTAGCCAGTAGTTGTGTTTTTAAAATACTGATTTGTACAGATTCCAGATAAGATAAGCCAAGAGAAGCTCTGTTTTCTGGCGTGCTGTAAAAGTTATGGACATCGACTCTGAATAGATAGGTGGTGCTGGTTTGATCGGGACAACGTTCTGGTCGAATAAGCTGAGCTAGTCTATTTAGAGACTGTCTAAGCTGGTGCAGTACCCTCGTTTTAAGCAGATCTGGCCTATTTTCTTCGTCGGTCTGTGTGGTTCATTTCTAAACTGATATGGTTTCTCAAAGCTGAGTAACCTTCCAAGCTGAAATTCTTGCTCCAAAGCTTATGTTACTGTTTTACTACGCGTAAGCTGTTTTCTTTGAACCAATTCTGTTTTACTACGAGTAAGCTGTGTTTCGTAGAACCAGATATGTTTTTCCTATTTATAAGCTATTCTCTTTAGCCAAAGCTGTGCTTCACACCCGAGCTCTGTTTTCTTTATTCAAAGCTGTTTTGCATTCTTCCGAGCTGGTTTCTGCTATCATCAGCTCGTAGCCCAGTTGTACACTCAGTAAAGTTGTTTTTAAAGACAAAATGAGTTTCCTAGCAGTGAATCATCCAGTTTTCAGTGATCGATAGCTATTCTAAAGTAAAGGAAGTAAAATTTCAGTTTTAATGACTTATGGCATAGAGGACCCGGTCATCGGGAAGGGACATGATTACGGTATGACTATAATCCCTTCACAGAAGGGACCAAGATAATGGAATTAATGTAATCCCTTCACAGAGAGTTATTGATTTCAGATAACATGCTTCATGCACCAAGACCACCAGAGAGCCTCTAGACCATAAGTCACTCAGTATAAAGCGATTTAGATATGATGTTTCGATCTGTCTTTTCAGTAGCAAGATTTCAGTTCAGATAACTTCCTTTAATTTATGTATTATGATAAGTTGCCTGCATTACATGATCTTGTTATCCTCCGCTTTACTTGTTGAGCCCCTAGGCTCACTAGTTTTCCTGATGCAGGTGAGGCAGCTCAGGGGCAGGCGGGTGGCGCGAGCTGAATCAGATTTGGGGGTTGCGTGTGTTAGTCAAAGGCCAGCATTTCCGCAAAGCCAGCTGTTGTTGTTTTGATCTTTGTCGAAACTGTATTAAGATCCATTACAACTATAGAGAATTCATATAGAGTTCCACTAGTTGTAAATCGACTTTTGTAATCGAAATCTGAAGTTCTTATATTCCAAATCTGTTTCTACTGTTTAATTTTGGCGCCATATGTTTGTATTCAGTTTTTGTAAGGGAATACAACTTACAACTTTTCACATTTTGTCCTTCTATTACTTTTGATTTTTCAATTAATCCATTCCATTGATTCCCATGGGTTTGGGCGTCACAACTTGGTATCAGAGCATATTCCTGAGATAAACACACACTTCTCAGTCTAGAGCAGCTTTCGCTGTCTGCATCTCCTGATCTGTGAGTTTTATTGTTATGTTAAGAGTCCTTTCTCTTATGAGTTCTGATGTTCTTTTGTGGTGGATTGCGGGCTATAGATTAAGATGTCAGATAGAGGAAGAGGTAGAAGAAGCACCCCTGAAGTAGAACCCAGTCCAGACAGTAATGCTCGGATTACCCAACTCTTAGAATTGTTAGTAGAACAGTCCGGCAGAGGCAATGACCAATCTTTTAGCAGCAGGGGACCAAATCATGATGATTCTCAGGAGAAGTTTCGAAGACAAAAACCAAAGGAGTTTAGTGGTACAACAGATCCGCTGGTTGCTGAGAGTTGGATCAAGTCGATGGAAGTTATTTTTGAATACCTTCAGATTCCAGATCTGGATAGGCCTAGGTGCGCTATCTACATGAGAGATGATGCAAGGATCTGGTGGGAAGGAGCCAAGTTATCAGTAGATTTGACAAATCTCTCGTGGGATGAGTTTAAGCGAGTGTTCTTCGAACAGTATTTCACAGTAGATAAGAGGTCTGAGCTGAAGCAGGAATTCCTGACTTTGAAACAAGGGAGCATGATAGTACAGGAATATATCGAAAAGTTTGAGAGATGCTGCTATTTTGTACCTCTCATTGGAAGAGAATCCGAGGAGAAGTTGAGTCATTTTGTGGAAGGACTGAAGTCTACATTCAAGCTGAATGTCAGGCTAACAGGGCCCAAGACTATAGGGAAGCAGTAGATAAGGCCCCGCGAGTTGAGAGTGATTGGAAGGATGTGGAACAGGAGAGACAGCAGAAGAGGTAGTCCTTTCAACAAGTAGATCAGAGGCCATTTAAGAAGCATAACAGGAATCAGCAGAGACCCCAAGAACAAAAACCTATATCATCCCAGCCTATTAGTGCAGTACCAGCTAGGGACAACAAGTCAGTTTGCCCCAAATGTCATAAGAATCACCCGGGACAATGTAAAGCTGGCCAGAGCGGCTGTTATAAGTGTGGTGCTCAAGGCCACATCTCCAGGTTCTGTCCACATTCGAAACAACTGGTTCCTAGTCGAGCTTACGTCGTGTCAGCTAAGCAAGGCAACCCAGATTCTACTGTAATTACGGGTAAGATTTTGGTTACTGGTATGCCCTCTTTTGCCCTGTTAGATTCGGGTGCAACTGATTCCTTTATAGCTGAAGATTTTGCTAAGAAGTTACCTTGTAAGCCGGAACGATTGTCCATAGGCTATTGCGTAACTGTACCTTCAGGAGAAGAGTTGATATCTCGTAGTATATATCGTGACTTAGAGCTCGAGTTTCAAGGACATGTAGTTACCGCCAATTTAATTGTTCTACCTATGTCTGAATTCGATTTGATTTTAGGAATAGACTGGTTATCTAAGTATGGGGTAGTAATCGATTTTAAGCTCAGGACAGTAGCCGTAAAGATGTCCAAGGGATCTCCATTTTTGTTTGAAGCTAACCAGCTTAGGCGAGTTCCTCGCATTATTTCAGCTTTGAAGGTCCGGTGCTGCCTGAGGAAAGGTGGAGTAGGATTTTTAGCAAGTTTATCTCCCCTAACTATTTCTAGTAAGCCCGAGCTGGATGACGTGGAGGTGGTGAATGAATTTCTAGAAGTGTTTCCAGATGACATCATAAAACTACCTCCAGACAGAGAGTTAGAATTTGCTATCGATTTAGTACCTGGAGCAGCTCCTATTTCTAGACCGCCCTATAGGATTGCTCCTACAGAGATGAAAGAGCTGAAAGAAAAAATTCAAGATCTGTTGGATAAAGGATTTATACGACCCAGTACATCCCCTTGGGGAGCCCCTGTTTTGTTCGTTAAGAAGAAAGATGGGAGCTTAAGATTGTGTATAGGTTACATCGAGTTGAATAAGCTTACCATTAAGAATAAGTATCCCCTGCCTAGGATTGAGGATTTGTTCGACCAGTTGAAGGGAGCAACAGTGTTTTACAAGATAGATTTGCGATCTGGATACCATCAGCTTAAGATCAAAGAAGATGGGAGCTTAAGATTGTGTATAGGTTACATCGAGTTGAATAAGCTTACCATTAAGAATAAGTATCCCCTGCCTAGGATTGAGGATTTGTTCGACCAGTTGAAGGGAGCAACAGTGTTTTACAAGATAGATTTGCGATCTGGATACCATCAGCTTAAGATCAAAGAGGCCGATATCTATAAGACAGCTTTTAGGACACGTTATGACCATTATGAGTTTTTAGTAATGTCTTTTGGATTAACCAACGCTCCATCTGCTTTTATGGATCTGATGAATAGAGTTTTCCAGCCATTTTTGGATCAGTTTTTAATCGTATTTATAGATGATATTTTAGTGTATTCCAAGACCAGCTCAGAGCACGCTAATCAGCTTACGATAGTTCTACAAGTTTTGAAGGATAAGCGACTGTTCGCTAAGTTTAGCAAGTGTGAGTTTTGGCTGGAGAAGGTTGCATTTCTAGGTCTCATCATTCCTAAGGATGGATTAGAAGTTGACCCAACTAAGGTCGAAGCTGTGCGAGACTGGCCTGTGCCAAGATCTGTTTCAGAGGTAAGGAGCTTTTTGAGACTTGCTGGATATTTCAGGCAATTTATTCAAGGGTTCTCGAAGACAGCGGTTCCATTGACTTTGTTGACTAGGAAACAAGTTAAATTTGAATGGACCCCTAGTTGTCAGCAGAGTTTTGAGAAGTTGAAGAAAACGTTGATAGAAGCTCCAGTACTAACCATGCCTTCTGGACAAGGGAATTTTGTTATCTACACAGATGCTTCCAAGCTAGGTTTAGGTGTTGTACTGATGCAGGATCGTAGGGTAATAGCGTATGCTTCCAGGCAGTTGAAGAACCACGAGAAGAACTATCATACGCATGATCTAGAGTTAGCAGCCGTGGTTTTTGCCCTGAAGATTTGGAGATATTATCTGTATGGAGAGAAGTGTGAGATATTCACGGAGCATAAGAGTTTAAAGTACTTCTTCACCCAGAAAGAAATGAACATGAGACAGAGGAGGTGGTTAGAGCTGGTCAAAGATTACGATGGTACCATTAGCTACCACCCAGGAAAAGCCAACGTGGTGGCAGATGCTCTTAGCAAGAAATCGATAGGATTGACCGAGATCACAGCTCAGAGGCCCTTAGCTTATGAGATTGAGAATTTTGGGCTAGAGCTAATTCCCCATCACAATACTGCAGCCATAGCTGTTCTCACCATCCAGTCTCGTTGATAGATCAGATTAGAGAGGGTCAGCTGAGAGATGAACAGCTGAATAAGTGGGTGAAACAAGATGAAGAGAGGGGAAGTAATCTCTATACCACAGCTGGAGGAATTGTTAGATACCAGGGTAGACTATGGGTTCCTAGCATGGACAACTTGAGATCTGATCTCATGATAGAAGCTCATACAGCCCCGTACTCAGTGCACCCAGGGAGTACTAAGATGTATAAAGATCTTCAGAAGATGTACTAGTGGCCAGGCATGAAACACGATATTGCTAGGTTTGTTTCAGAATGCTTAACCTGTCAGCTGGTCAAAGCTGTGATCTCATGATAGAAGCTCATACAGCCCCGTACTCAGTGCACCCAGGGAGTACTAAGATGTATAAAGATCTTCAGAAGATGTACTAGTGGCCAGGCATGAAACACGATATTGCTAGGTTTGTTTCAGAATGCTTAACCTGTCAGCTGGTCAAAGCTGAGCATCAGAGACCAGCTGGGATGCTGAAACCGCTGCCAATACCAGAATGGAAATGGGAGAGTATTGTAATGGATTTTGTAGTTGGTTTACCCAGAACTGTTCAAGGATGCAATTCTATTTGGTTATAGTGGACCGTGTTAGAACAATATTTATAAGTTTTGGTGATAACAAAAATAAGACAAGTTGCAATTGGATAATCAGTTGTCGCATTCTACAGGAGATCGTTTTATCTATCTACAGTGGTAATTCAGCAGTTGGAGTATTCGTGAGAATTCAGCAGATGGTATGCGTTCAGCAGTTGAACGGTTTGAGTAGTTCAGCAGATAGATTCATCAAGAGCGATCAGCGAGTACCGATTTGAGTCTTCAGCGTGTTTTGCTAAGAATTGGTATACGACAGCGTTTTGATAAGTTAGAACGACGTCGTTGGAGTGCACAGTTTCGCATCAGCAGATGAAGTAATCAGCAGAAGCATTCTTAAAGAGTTCAGCAGTTGGTTAAGTATATTTGTTGAAGATTGCGAAACGACAGCGTTTGGTTTAGTTGGTACGACAGCGTATTGATTGTTTTGAACATTTCAGCAGAAGTATTGTTTCAGCAGTTGGCTACATGTTGTTAACCAGCAGATTCTTTACAAAGATAGCAAAACGGCGTCACTTAAATAAGTTGACACGACATCGTTTTATCGCTTAAAAGGAATCAGCAGATGGAAAAACGCATATGCATATCAGCAGGTGAATTCTTCTAAGCGTTTTTCCAGTCGAAGTTATTGACATTGACGATGGATGTAAGTGCTGGTTACCAAACTTATTTCAGGCGCAAGCTCAAAGTGATTCAAATACGATCGTTTGCTCATAAGGAAAAGATTTGTTGGATCGTACAGTTGCCTGGAATGAAGGAGACAAGTTAGGTACTATTTTGGGTAAATAGTACAGTGTACAGAGGCCGTTTTTCCATGCTTGCACAGATATGGAAAGAAGACAAACTGGGTCTGTGGATGAGCAGTTTACCTTGCAGTGGAGCAGGAATTACGGTGTACGATTTTGGCAGTAATTCAAACGGGATTCATTTCCTTTGGAGAATTAATATGACCGTTGCACTCGAAGCCTATAAATATCAGCAGCGGTGTTGAAGAAGACACACTTCGCTAATTATCTATTGCTGTAACGCTGCCAAAATCTCTACAGAGCTTTCACTTCGTTCATATCTTCAAAAAGCTCAAGACTCGAAGAACTTATCGTTTGATCTTCATTAGAAATACCTTCGAGTCAATCTTCTGGTTGTTCATTGTTGAAACCAGAAGATATTTACAGTCTCTAGATTCGTGTTTTCATTGATATATTCATTGAGTCTGTAAATGAACTGTCTATTCAAAGAAGTTCGAAAAACATTCAAAGCATTGTAAAAACCAGCAGCGAAGTCTGCGTGAAGTATTGTAAAGCGCTAGGAGTTCTCGTAGCTGCGGGTTACGAGATCGGGTGTTTGTAGAAAGGCTACTCACATCAAAGTCTTTTAGTGATACCTTCCGAGGAGGAAGAAGGGGAGACGTAGGATATTGATATCCGAACTTCCAGAAACAAACTCTTGCCTCAATCTTTTACTTACGCATTTATTTAGTGTTGCACTTTGTTCATTGTTCACAAACCAATCAGCCTATTTCCGCACATATATTGTTGGCTGAGAAGTTTGCATAAAACTGAGATTCAAATATTTTAAAAGAGTTTTGAAATAGAAAAATCGAAGGAGTTCATTCAACCCCCCCTTCTAAACTCCTATTTGCTTAGTGATCCTATTTCCGGGGACCATCAAGTGGTATTAGAGCAGGAAATCTCAGTTATTGAACAGTTGTTTTTGTGCTTTACATTATCTAATATGTCTACCTCACAAAACAAGATTCCTTTGTTCTCCAGAGACGAATACGATGACTGGAAGATTCGCATGCAGGCGCATCTTGCTGCAATGGATGATGAAATGTGGAATGTCATCACTGATGGGCCTTTGAAGATAATGAAGCCAAATCTGGCGTTCTCTGTATCAAATGGCGAGGCTCAGTTTCTCGAAAAAGCCAGACATGAGTACACAAATGATGACAAGAAGAAAGCTAACTTGGACAACGTGGCCAGGGACATTCTATACAAAACGCTGGACAAAGACAAAAACATGTTCAGCAAAATCAAGACATGTGCCACAGCAAAAGACATATGGGAAAAGCTTGTCCAAATCTGCGAGGGCAGCGATGAAACGAAAGAGAACAAGCTGACAGTGGCTCAGCAAAAATATGAAGCAATCAAGATGAAAGACGGCGAAACAATGGCTGAATTTGACGAGAGCTTCAGTGCTATTATCATCGAGTTGAACAGCTTGGGAAAAGAGTACAGCAACCGGGAGTTGGTGCTAAAAGTGATGAGAGCCCTGCCCAGAGAGTGGGACATAAAAACCATGGCTATGAGGGAATCGAAGGACCTCAACAAAATGGAGCTTCATGATTTATTTGCAAATCTAAAGACCTATGAGTTTGAGCTCGAAACCAGATCAGAAGCGCCTTCAACATCCCAACCAACGAAAGCTCTTG
>KQ989522.1:71507-84987 GCA_001598015.1 Dorcoceras hygrometricum | reverse complement strand
GACACTATTTAAACTTGTCAAATCTGATCATGTCTTGTTAGTACAGATTTATGTAGATGATATTATATTTGGGTCAACTAACCCCAAAGTGTGCCAGAAGTTCTCTAAGTTGATGCAGGAAAAATTTGAGATGAGCATGAAGCAAGCACCCAGAGCTTGGTATGATACACTGTCTAAGTTTCTAATTGAGCATGACTTCACAATAGGCACTGTTGATAAGACACTATTTAAACTTGTAAAATCTGATCATGTCTTGTTAGTACAGATTTATGTAGATGATATTATATTTGGGTCAACTAACCCCAAACTGTGCCAGAAGTTCTCTAAGTTGATGCAGGACAAATTTGAGATGAGCATGATGGGAGAGCTGACGTTCCTTCTAGGACTTCAAGTGAGATAGCTTGACAATTGAATCTTCATTAATCAAGCAAGATACATGAAAGAACTGCTGAAGAAATTTGGCATGGACAACTGTTCAGCAGTAGCGACCCCAATGAGCTCATCAATAAATCTAGACAAAGACGAAGCTGGATCTGCCATTGAGGTATCTCTATATCGAGGTATTATAGGCTCTCTGCTTTAATTAACTGCTAGCAGACCAGACATCATGTTTTTTGCATGTATGTGTGCTTGATTCCAAGCGGAGCCAAAGCAATCTCATTACATAGCGTAAAGCGTATTCTGAAATATTTAAAAGGAACTTCCAATGTGGGTCTTTGGTATCCCAAAGACTCCAGCTTTCAACTAATCGGTTACAGTGATGCAGACTACGCAGGATGTAGAGTTGATTGTAGAAGCACGAGTGGTACTTGTCAATTCTTAGGAGATGGATTGATTTCTTGGTTCAGTAAGAAGCAGACCTCTATTGCAACGTCCACAGCTAAAGCAGAGTACTTGGCAGCTGGAAGTTGTTGTGCTTAGATTTTATGGATTCAACACCAGCTGAAGGATTACAGCATTGATGCTTCTGAAGTGCCTATTTTCTCTGACAACACCAGTGCCATCGCGATTACTCAAAATCCAGTGCTGCATTCTCCAACAAAGCATATCGACATCAGACATCATTTCATAAGAGATCATGTGCTCAAGAAGGACGTCAGGTTGGAGTATGTGTTGACTGACCAGCAAGTAGCTGATATCTTCACAAAGCCTCTACCAGACGCTAAGTTTTATTTTTTCAGAAACATTCTTGGTCTCTTAGAACTTCCTTGATTTGTCTTTGCGCTAACAAGTTGCAGGTTGAACAACTTCCGTGTTTAACAGGAATGAATCTACTGTTCAAGGGGAACTTCGTGGAATTTCAGATCTGGTAAATTTTCAGACTTGGTTGGACCTCAGCTTTAGGGGGGATGATAGATCTGAATTAATAAGTTCTGAGTCGACGGAATATGTGAGATCTGGATACACTCAAATTTCATATATACATAGTCGATGCTTATATGTAATCAGATCTGACAACACCTCTACTGACACATCAAAACAGATCCTAAGGTTGTGATGTGTTAAGCATTTGGAGCTAGTTATCTCTTTCACCATCACGGTTAAAATTCAAAATCTTTTTAAAATCTTTTCAAAATAATTTCACAATATTGTCAAAATCATTTCAAATTATAATCGCGCCAATGGATGATTGACACGTGTTGTCATCATACGAAACGTCACATCCACATTCTCTCACCATTTCACATTCATCATTTACATTACGCCATTTCACTTTTCATTATTCTTTACCTTACGCAAAATTACCTTCAAGCTTTCGTGCATTCTTGCTCTCTAGTGTTTTCTGTTTGCAGAATATTCTTCTTTCAGGAGTTTTCTCGTTCGATCTTCTTTCTGAAATGGCCTCAGCTTTCATCACCAACGCTCTTCAAGTGGTATCTCAGATAATGATGAAATGGTATATATGTTCAAAGCCCTTGAATCTACTGAGCTACGTGGCTTTCTGGGATGTCCGTCGGTACTTTATGAGCAGGAACTTGAGCAGTTTTTCGATACAGCTCTTGTGCAAGATGGTGATATTACCTGTGTTGTTTCCGACAAGTATGTAGCCATTCCTGAGGATAGGTTTGCTGGAATATTCAATCTGCCTACAGAGGGTCTAACTGACTTGACGGAAGTGCCGAATAATTTGGTGTTTCAGGCAAGAACTCTTTTCTCTAAGTTGAGTTTGCCTGTTCTTCAGTTCTCAGGCAAAAAGAGATTGATGAAGTATGAGTTCAGATTGTTGAACGATATTTTGGCCAAGTCTATTACTATGAAAGCTGGTTCCTTCGACGCCGTCACCCACGAAAGGTTTCTGATGATGACGGCTATTCATTTTGGTATCAAGGTCAACTGGAGTAAAATTCTTTTTGAGGTCTTGAAGGAAATGGTTGATAGAACCACCAAAGAGCCAAAGGATTTGCGGCTCAGATTATTCTATTGAAAGGCGACCCCGTGGTCACCTTGGGAGAGGCGAGGACCTTCCCTCCGTTGAAAATTCTCTCTGCCAAAACGGTGAATACATATGTTGCCATGAACAAAACCATTGATGCTCGTGGTGAATCAGATGAGCCCGAAGTGGCGAAGGTAGCGATTGTGAAGAAGAAATTTGTGTCCAAAAAGAGATCTGTTTCAACTGCTGTCCAGGACACAGCTGAGGTACAAGTGGAGACAGCTGCTCCAGTCGTCAAGAAGACAAGAACAACAACTAGAAAAACTGCTTCCAAGAAGAGGGATCTGGGACTTGTATCAGTGGCACAAGAAGCCATCCCGATCCAGATGATTGAACCCATTTCAGTTGTGCCAGCTGAGCGTCCTCCTGTGCCTAAACGCAAAGCACTGAAGAGAAAGTTTAGGATGCCAGCAGGTTCTGATGATGAAATTGTTGAAAAGAACCAGCTGTAGAGGAACCCATCTTAGACCAAACTGTTGAAATAAAAAGATGATGGAACTGGAGACAACTGCTGGAATTGATGACGTGGATACAATTATTGAGTAGATTCTGGCAGACACAACGCATATGGAAACCGATGCAGGGGTAACAGATGTGGTGGAACCAGATTTTGTCGAGGACGTAGCGATGGAAACAGATTTGACAGATATGGAGGAAGACTCTGTGAAGTATAAGGATACTGATTTTCAACTTGTGGAGTCTGCAACAGGAAAGGAAATTGATCCAGAGCCAGTGACAGATGTGAGACAGCTTCCTTTAGATGAAGAGTCACTGTCCAGAGATGACTTATTGAAGCGGATACCTGGGGATATGATGCTTCCGTCAGTCATTGCTGCCGAGCCCACGAAAATAAAATTTGGCAATGGCATCTCAACTACAGTACTCGCGTACGAGGATTGGTTCAAGGCAAATCTCCCTAAGATTGTTATAGCTGATAAGGGGAAGGCGCCCCATGTCGAGCCCGACACAATTTGTAACGACCCAAAATCCATAGGATTACATATATGAATCTTGTTTATTTTCATTGGGTCAAAATGACAGTTTTATTGTTGGCAAAAGCTTATTTCATTGATTTCAGAAAAATGAGAAGCGACGCAGCTGGTTTCAGCAGATGACTCCAAGGGCGACACATGAGCTGTTTTTTTTTAACTTGGTTGGAAAATGATTTTAAGGAGGACAAATGATTTCTTTTGAAAAGGGTTTGGTGTATTACAAATTGAAATGATGTGAAGGGAATTTTACCAAATTTTATAACTTAATCAAGGTGTGTCATGCTTGAAGAACGCAGCACCTTTCCACTAATCCCTTCCATATAAATACCTATTTTGAAAGCAAAGTTTATTTTCACTTGTATCAGAAAACTCTTTCGTGTTCTTCTAAACATAATTTACAGAGAAGCTTGTTGTGTTGTTCAAGGAGAAGATTTCTGCAGGGATCGACTGTGGTTGTAAGGCTTCGTTTTAAGGAAAGTAAAAGCTGATCCTTTACTACACCATTTAAAGCATATATTGATTTTATTCATTTTATGGATCTGCTTGCCTGTATGTTTAATATATGTTGAATTTCATGTTTAAAATGATTTATGCATGTTCAAGGAAAGAAAGATTGGGTTCAAAATGATGTTTTACTGCTTCCAAGTTTTTCCGGAAAGTTATTGATGTTTTAAAATACTGAGGAGTTCGAGTTTGATTCAAGTAAGTTCATGAATGTTCTTCCTTCTGGTGAATGGTAACATTTGAATTTGACGCTATGTAAGCGGATGTTGTTGGTCGAATCAGTATAAAGTCTGGTTTGATAGGCAACAGCTGATAGGTAGCTGTCGTTTGATGTTGCAACACCAAGTTCTTATTCAGATTTCATTTCCTATGTCAGCGATTGAAATTTCATATTAAATTCAGCAGTTAATTTCAGCTGTTGCATTAGTTCGTAACCAGCTATTGCAATTGTTTATTATTCAGCAGTTGCATGGATTCGCGTTTCAGTAGTTATATTGTTCGTACTCCGCTGTTGGAAGATGTTGCACCAACAGTATTCAGCAGTCGTGTTAGTTGTGTCCAGCTGTTGCATTTATTTTTAATCAGCTGTTGCTTTTATTTGCCATCAGCAGTTGCATTAGTTGGTTCAGTTGTTGGTTCATTCAACGTCTGAAATTATTCATTTAAGTTGCGTTGACTGCTGAGTTGACCAACTACATTCGTTGTTCCCAGAATGAGCTGTTGAGTTCAATTGTATTTGATTGACTCCTGAGTTGACTAAATTGAGTTGCGTTGACATCTGTTACAAGCTAACGACATCGTTTCATTTATCACATCTGTTTCAATGTTAGCGAGTGTCCTTTCAGCTGTTTTACGCTAACGATATTGTTTCCTTTAGCAACATGATTCCTTTTAGCGATAACCAACGGAAGCGTAAAAATCGGGCTTAAAAATTTTTCGAAATAAAAAGGGCCTGAACTCAAAACATACATTCAAAATATCAATACTCAAAATATGATTTAACTCAAACTCATACACAACAGGTAACAATCAATACTCAAATCGTAACAGATCCCCAATACATAGAAACACGAGGCATCCCCCGGTTCGATACATATCATCATATAAACTGGGACTCAATGAAATGGGGATCGACCAGCTGAACCTCGACTCTGTCCAGCTTGGTTACCTGAGGATCCTGCAAATGGGTAACACAGACCCAAAAAACACAAAAACAGGAAAAGAAATACGAGGTCAAGCCTCAGTACGAAGAGCCATTGTGAGGATTGAGAAATTCGTATAATGATTAATCTATTTCGTAGGATTAGTCATGGGATTTTGGGTTGTCGAATTTTTCTAAGTGTTAGAAACCAGTTGCAGCGAAATTTAAGAGTCAACGCGAGTCAACGGTACTGTAGCTCGTAGCTGGTGGAATTTAAATCAGTAGTTGCGCTTGAAGAAGGAATCTGCTGGTAGTAGTTGCGCTTGGTGAGATTGCTGCAGGATCGCCTTTGCGAAAATGATCGAGGAAGCGACACATGTTGGTCAATATTTTTGGGTGTTGACTGCTATTTGTCACGTGGTCATCAGCAGAGGATTGATTGTTTTGTTGGTTTGAGGAACCAGTCACTGATGAGAGGCATCGTCGTTTTATTAAGTTGAAACGTAGCGTTTTGGGTATTGCGTCTGGTACCAGTAGCGAGGATCTATTGCGTGGTTTATCCAGTCGCTGGGTTGGTTAACCAGCTGTTGACAGATATAATGACGTGTCCTTTACGTCGTCGTTTTGAATTTTTTCGCGTAACCAGTCGCTGGTGGTTTTTGAAGGAATCTGTTACCAGCTTTTGGTTGCTTCGCAAGAGAAATCTGTTGTCAGCTGGTGGAATGCTGCGGCGTCATTTTGTTTCGTTGTAACGGTGTCGTTTGATGCTACTTTGCAAATGCAACGCCTGGTGGTTGCTGCTGGTTTTGTTAAGAGGAAAATCTGGTTTCTGTTAAAAGCAACGACTGGTATCTGTTGTGAGATACCTACTGTTCACGACGTCTGGTTATTTTGAGAACAACAGCAGTTAAATTGAGATATATATATAGATAAGTGTTGATCGACATTTAGAATTATTCTGAACCCGATATTTCTTATCTCCATATCCAAACCCTCGTTTTAGCTACTGCGCATCGTGACTTTTCTCCGTCGATTGCCGCCGCTTCCCGCCGTTGTTTTGAGTGAACTTGGTGGTGCTGGATTCCTTGTGAGTTGCTCTACCGATTGTTACCCATTTGAGGCTGTAGAAAGACCTTGGGGAGGATCGCGAAGTTGCTGCTTTCTTCGTGTAGTGGAACCCGTTAGTTCTCCACTAATTTCAGCTTCTGGATTTCAGCTTCCAGGAACTTCGTTGTGGTTGGACGTGACCAGCGAAGGGTAGAATTGTTTAGGAAGAAACTGCCGTTCCTTGGTAATTATCTGTTGAGGTAGAAATCAGTAGTTGGAGGTACGAATTGAGCGACCTTTACAGCTTTGATCTTGGACATGGCTATTTTTCGTGTTGTGAAATCTTCTTGCATTGATGGATGCATTTACGTGGAACAGACTGATGATTTATATGATTTTATGTTCTGTCTTCACGTACGAATTATTGTATGCATTGATATTGATTATTGATTGGCATTCATGTATACATATTGAGCCTGACAGATTGATTGATGACCTGATTGAGAGCACGTTGTGACTAGGGCGACTGATGTGTGGTGCCTGAAAAGTCCAACGCTATCATCGGAGTGGTGATCGACTGTGTTGTCGTATCGGAATACCACCGAGCTGTGATGGGCTGACAGGCCTGGAATATCACGGACCGATGATTTCCCCTCGGATGATTTTTACTCTGTGGGTATATAGGCTCGACCGATTTGATTGCCAGTTGATATGCTGGTCTTGATATCAGATTTCCTTGATAGCCTCATGCATATCATTACTTTAGATACTGCATGTTTATGAGTTGCTGTTTATTTTAGAGCTCTTCGTACTGAGGCTTGACCTCGTATTTCTTTTCCTGCTTTGTGTTGTTTGGGTCTGTGTTACCCATTTGCAGGATCTTCAGGTAACCAGGCTGGACCGAGTGGAGGGCCAACTGGTCGATCCCCGTTTCCTTGAGTCCCAGTCTATTTATGATATGTATTGAACTGGGGGATGCTCCGTGTTTTATTGTATTTGGGGATATGTATTTTGAATTGAATATTATGGTTACCTGAATTGTTGGAGTTTGAGTTAACTCTTATTTGATTATGAATTTTTGAATGATGTTTTAAGTTCAGGCCCAATTGTATTTCGATAATTTTTATGCTCGATTTTACGCTTCCGTGATTATGTGATTAATTTTGCTATTATGTTCTGTTTATTAGCACGGGGCCTGACATTTTTGGTATCAGATCTTAAACTGGGATAAGCTCGATTTCTTTGATCACACTCGAGTCTAGGCACAGAGTTTTGTTTTGATTTTTGATTGACTCTGTGACTTATGTGATCTATTATCTGTCTATGTGATATATCTGCTGTGAGATCTCACCTCTAGACTTGTTTAGATGCCGCCGAGAAGAGGTAGGATGACTAGACGTCACGAGGAGGAGTCTAGGGCAGGTAGTGATGATGATGTTCATCATGTTGAGAACGTTACTAGACAGATCGAGAAGAGGTAGGATGACTAGACGTCACGGAGGAGGAGTCTAGGGCAGGTAGTGATGATGATGTTCATCATGTTGAGAACGTTACTAGACAGATCGGCGAGATGGAGTTGGTCCTAGCTAGGTTTCAGCGGACGAACCCTCCGACTTTTGCTGCTACTGAGGGCGGTGCTTTGGCTGAGGCTTGGTTAGTTCAGATGGAGGAGCTGTTTGATACTTTGGAGTACGCTTTTGAAAAGAGACTGAAATTGGCAGTGCTGCAGTTGCGAGATAACGCGCAGCGCTGGTGGAGGGGTACTTCTCGTATTCTTCGTGATAGTGGGGCAGTGATTACTTGGGAGGGCTTCTGTGAGGCGTTCCGACAGGAGTATACCCCGGAATCCTACTACAGCAGCCGAGAGCGCGAGTAGGTAACATGCGAGTGGCTGAGTATGCGAGGCAGTTTTCTGCACTTCTGGTGTACATGCCACACGTGTCCAACCAAGAGAGGACAAAGAGGAACAAGTTTCTGAAAGTCTTGAGGCCTGATCTATACCCGATGGTTTTGTCTGGATCCCCTGCGACCTACATTGAAGCTGTGACCAATGCGGTCGACATTGAGGAGAGTTTGATGGAGGCCGATGCTCCGGTGCAGCCAACGTTTGGGCGTGCTTTTCAACCGGCGCAGGAAGTATCGCAGTCGTTTCAGTCTCCCCAAGGGTCGCAGCAGTCGAGTCGCCAACAGTTTAGGCCTCGGGGAAAGCAATTTAAGAAGAAGGCAAACTCAAGTTCCTCTGGTTCCACGAGTTCTGGTAGCAGTGGTTTTGGCGATGGATTTTGTGGACAGTGCGGAGGTAGGCATCCGACTTCACAGTGTCGTGGTGTTCAGGGGACTTGCAATAACTGTGGACAGACGGGACATTTTTGGAGAGCAAGTTGAGGGGACAGACTTCAGTTCCTTCACAGCAGGGTTCGGCTGGTGGTTCTTCACAGAGACCGCAGTTTCCTGTTCCGACTCAGCGATCTGGATTTCAGCCTAGTGGATCGTATAGGTGTGGAGGACCTCAGAGACCTCAGTTCCAGATTCCCCAGTAGGCTCAGGCGAACAACTTGACGAGAGAGCAGGCTGAGGAGACGCCTGGCATAGTGATCGCAGGTACATGTTCTATTTTCTATTATCCTACAACTCAAGTTCCTCTGGTTCCACGAGTTCTGGTAGCAGTGGTTTTGGCGATGGATTTTGTGGACAGTGCGGAGGTAGGCATCCGACTTCACAGTGTCGTGGTGTTCAGGGGACTTGCAATAACTGTGGACAGACGGGACATTTTTGGAGAGCAAGTTGAGGGGACAGACTTCAGTTCCTTCACAGCAGGGTTCGGCTGGTGGTTCTTCACAGAGACCGCAGTTTCCTGTTCCGACTCAGCGATCTGGATTTCAGCCTAGTGGATCGTATAGGTGTGGAGGACCTCAGAGACCTCAGTTCCAGATTCCCCAGTAGGCTCAGGCGAACAACTTGACGAGAGAGCAGGCTGAGGAGACGCCTGGCATAGTGATCGCAGGTACATGTTCTATTTTCTATTATCCTACGAGAGTTTTATTTGACACTGGTGCATCACACTCTTTTATTTTTGAGTTGTTTGTATATGAGCATGGGTTGAGTTCTTCCCCATTGTGTGATGTTGTTTCCGTGTCTACCCCTGCTGGTGTGAGTCTATGGTTTCGTGAAGTGGTATTGGATTGTGTGCTTCGATTCGATGAGCATGTTTTGGTGTCCAATCTGATTGTTTTGGGAATAAGAGATTTTGATTGTATCTTGGGAATGGATGTATTTTCTAGCTATAAGGCTACGGTTGATTGCTTCCATGGTGTGGTGAGATTCCGCCCTGGTTCTGGTGAGAATTGACATTTCTACGGTGATGATTCGCGCTCGAAGATTTCGCTGGTTTCTGCCATGGAGATGTTTAGCCTGCAATCGCTAGGTAATGCAGGATTCATGATTTACGCGCTTGATATTTCCCAAGAGCAGCGATTGGAGTTGAGCGACATCCCGATTGTTCGAGAGTTTCCCTATCGAAGATTCCACTGGTGTCCGCCATGGAGGTGTTTATCCTGCTATCGTTGGATAATGTGGGATTCATTATTTACGCGCTTGACGTTTCCCAAGAGCCCTGATTGGAGTTGAGCGACATTCCAATCGTCCGAGAGTTTCCCGATGTGTTCCCGAATGAGATTCCTGGATTCCCTCCAAGACGTGAGATCGACTTCAGCATCGAGTTGGTGCCCGGTACCGCCCCGATTTCTAGAGCTCCGTATCAATTGGCGTCCGCAGAGTTGAAAGAGCTGAAGGATCAGTTGAGAGATCTCTTGGAGAAAGGCTTCATCAGACCGAGTATGTCGCCTTGGGGAGCTCCGATTCTTTTTGTGAAGAAGAAGGATGGGTCTATGAGGATGTGCGTGGATTTCCGACAGTTGAATAAAGCGACGGTGAAGAACAAGTATCCTTTGCCGTGGATTGATGACTTTTCGATCAGTTGCAGGGATCGGTCGTTTACTCGAAGATTGATTTGTGATCTGGTTATCACCAGTTGCGGATTAGGGACGCTGATGTGGCGAAGACAGCTTTCCGGACTCGATATGGGCATTATGAGTTTCTTGTCATGCCGTTTGGGTTGACGAATGCCCCAGCTATTTTTATGGATTTGATGAATCGCGTCTTCAGCGAGTACATCGATCGGTTCGTTATCGTCTTCATAGATGACATCCTAGTGTATTCAAGGAGCATGAGAGAGTAAGGAGCATCTTAGATTGGTGTTGCAGAGGTTGAGAGACTCACAATTGTACGCCAAGTTCAGCAAGTGTGAATTTTGGCTTGATCGGATTATCTTTTTGGGTCACGTGATTTCAGCGCAAGGGATTTCGGTAGATCCGAGCAAGGTCGAAGTAGTTCTTAACTAGGAGAGACCTAGGAACGTTTCCGAGATCCGCAGCTTCTTGGGATTGGCTGGCTATTATAGGCGTTTTATCGAGAAGTTCTTTTCGATAGGTAGGCCTATGACTCAATTGACTCAGAAGAATCATAAGTTTGTTTGGACTGACGAATGTGAGTACAGTTTCCAGACGTTGAAGGAGAAGTTGACTACTGCTCCTGTTTTGGCTCTACCGTATGGATCTGGAGGATTCGTGGTGTGCTTCGATACTTCTCTCAATGGTTTAGGATGTGTGCTGATGCAGAACTGGTACGTGATAGCCTATGCGTCTCGACAGTTGAAGCCTGACGAGACGAGTTACCTTGTTCACGATTTGGACATGGATGCGATAGTGTTTTCCTTGAAAATTTGGCGGCATTATCTGTATGGTGAAGAATTTGTGGTGTACACCGACCACAAGAGCCTGAAATACATCTTCACGCAGTCTGATCAAAATATGAGTCAACGACGATGGATGGAATTTCTCAAGGACTTTAACTGTGAGATTCAGTATCAGCCTGGCCGGATGAACTCAGTTTCCGACGTTGATTAGGAAGACCCAGCCTGCGATGCTTTCATCTTTGAATGTCTCTAAAGTCTACGAGCAGTTGAGTACTTCTGGTTGGCGATTTAAGCCAGGTGATCAGTACTTTATGGTTTCACCGATTCAGGTAGAACCACCGATTGTGAGTGCCATCAGGGAGGCACAACGGACTGATCCGTATATCCATGAGTTGAAGATCAAGTCCCAAAGCGGTCAGTCTGATGATTTTTCTATTTCTTCCAATGGATGTCTGAGATTTAGAGGAAGATTAGTGGTTCCAAACTTGATTGACTTGAAGGAGACCCTTCTAAATGATGCGCATTGTAGCCGGTACAGTGTGCATCCGGACGAGAGAAAGATGTACCATGCCTTGAAGTCTCACTACTGGTGGGAAGGCATGAAGAGCGACATCTCTGGTTTTGTTGCTAGGTGTCTGAATTGCCAGTAGGTCAAGGCCGAGAGAATGAGACCTGGTGGATTGTTACAGAGTTTGGAGGTGCCCCAATGGAATTGGGAGCACATCGCCATGGATTTTGTGACTCATCTACCTCGATCGAGTAGGGGATGCGATGCTATTTGGGTAGTCATTGATAGACTTTCGAACTCTGCAAATTTCATTCCATAGGATGTGAGGTTTTCTATGAAGAAAATGGTAAAACTGTACATCGACCATGTGGTTAGATTGCATGGAGTTCCTATTTCGATAGTGTCTGACAGAGATCCAAGGTTCACTTCTCATTTTTGGAAGACTCTGCAAGTAGCAATTGGTTCGAGATTGGCTATGAGTACGGCCTATCACCCACAGACAGATGGTCAGTCGGAGCGGACCATTTAGACTTTAGAGGATATGCTGCGAGCAGTAATGATGGATTTCAGTGGTGGCTGGCAGGATTCTTTGTGGTTGGTTGAATTTTTGTATAACAACAGCTACCAGGTGACTATCGGGATGGCTCCATTTGAGGCATCGTATGGTAGAAAATCAGATCTCCGATCTGTTGGGAAGGCGATAGAGTATTTCTCAAAGTTTCTCCGTTCAAAAGCGTGATGCGCTTCAGATTTAAAGGCAAATTAGCTCCTAGATTCGTTGGTCCCTTTGAGATAATTGAGCGGATTGGACATTTGGCTTACCGTTTGAGGCTGTCTGCTGAATTAGCAGCGATGCATGATGTTTTTCATGTGTCAATGTGGAGGAAATATGAGCCAGATCCATCCCATGTGTTGAGAACCGACGAAGTTGAGCTGGATTCTTCTTTGAGTTATGTTGAATATCCAGTCCAGATTCTGGATAGGAAGGAGAAGCAGTTGAGGAATAAATTAGTTCCGTTGGTGATGGTCCAATGGAGCAAGTATGGCAGAGAAGAAGCAACTTGGAAACCTGAAGAGAAGATTCAGCGTGAGTGGCTGCATCTGTTTGAGTAGATTGTTGTTTTAAATTTTGGTTTCTGGTTGTGTTTTCCCTAGTTGATATTTGTTGATTACCCATTTATCTTGAACTCTTGGGTTTATATCAGATGAATTGCTGTTTTGTATCCTGTTGTTGGAATGAATTGATTGAATTTTTCCCTGAGTTTACCTTTGATTTCGAGGACGAAATCTCCTAAGGTGGGGAGAATGTGAGGATTGATAAATTCGAATAGTGATTAATCTGTTTCGTAGGATTAGTCACGAGATTTTTGGTTGTCGAATTTCTCTAAGTGTTAGAAACAGTCGCAGCGAAATTCAAGAGTCAACGCGAGTCAACGGTACTGTAGCTCATAGCTGGTGGAATTTAAATCAGTAGTTGCGCTTGAAGAAGGAATCTGCTGGCAGTAGTTGCGCTTGGTGAGGTTTCTGCTGGCAGCAGGCGCGCAATTGCGAGAATGATCGAGGAAGCGACACGTGTTGGTCAACATTTTTGGGTGTTGACTGCTATTTGTCACGTGGTCACCAGCAGAGGATCGATCGTTGTGTTGGTTGACGAACCAGTCGCTGATGAGAGGCGACGTCATTTTATTAAGTTGAAACGCAGCGTTTTGGGTATTGCGTCTGGTACCAGTAGCGAGGGATCTGTTGCGTGGCTTATCCAGTCGCTGGGTTGGTTAACCAGCTTTTGACAGATATGATGACGTGTCCTTTACGTCTTCGTTTTGAATTGTTTCGCGTAACCAGTCGCTGGTGGTTTTTGAAGGAATCTGTTACCAGCTTTTGGGTGCTTCGCAAGAGTAATCTGTTATCAGCTGGTGGAACGCTGCGGCGTCTTTTTTTTTGTGGTAACGGTGTCGTTTTGATGCTACTTTGCAAATGCAACGCCTGGTGGTTGCTGCTGGTTTTGTTAAGAGGAAAATCTGGTTTCTGTTGAAAGCAACGACTGTTATCTATTGTGAGATACCTACTATTCATGACGTCTGGTTATTTTGAGAACAGCAGC
>KQ989522.1:25968-47607 GCA_001598015.1 Dorcoceras hygrometricum | reverse complement strand
ACACTATTATCCCCTCAGATAGCATAGGATATCCACGCATGTCTGCGAGCGGTGAATCCTCGACAACGATGCATCGACTCCTACATGCATCGGGGTCTCACCCAATCCCGACGCCTTATGACCCCAGGTGAGTCGGAAAACGGGTCAAAGTGAGACGCCAATCATGTAGAGTCTCAATGACGTTTCGAGTCGTGAGGACTAATCAGTACAACCAAGACCTCGGACTTATTCACTCGACAAATGGTAACCACTTGGAAAGTCCGAAGGAGGGTAGTTCGATAGATCACCAGATCACTATCTATCTGCATGCTCAGAACATCACAATGTTCCCTACCAATGAAACATGGTACTTTGCATCGCAGATACTAGTCTCGAACTCGGGCGGCCTTATCCTCATTTTGACGGCCCAATCGACTAGGAACACGTTTAGAGTACACAGCGACTATTAGATGTGTTTCATGATAGTCGTCATACCCACTTAGAAACTTCACCGTTCAGATGTTACTTCGTTATGTCCTGAATATGGTGTCCAAATTTCATTCCAAACCAACGGCTAGATTTTTGTTAAACACCTATTCCATAATTCTGTACAGATTCCATACGAGAAATCTGCAGCTCTTGTCCATCACTTAGAAAAGACTTCACATTTTCTCGAAAAATGATCTTGACCGTTCACAAGTTATTTCATCATTTTTCACATACTCTGTTCAAATTTCATCTTGATCCAAGGGTTAGATTTTATCGAAATACCTTTTCAATTCTATTGTATCGACCATTTGCGATAAAACTATAGCTTCAATTCACCGACCCTATATGGATTCAAATGGCTTACAAATCCAATCTTTTCCGTTCACAATTTCTTTTTAACCTTTTGTGAACAAGCCAACCAACCTTGAGCTTAATCCGAGACTTTCGTATACCGAAGACACTTATGAAATATCGGTGATTTCATAAGTATGCAACGTCTGAAGATCTCTACATTCGGGATCCACTTCAAGTAGCAACCAGAAAAGAAATCAAGCATTGCCACCATGTTTCTCAGGTTTTGAGCAGTAAGCAGGTAAGTGGGCTTTTGCTAACATATATTTCATTGGCTATAATATATATATATATTTCAAAAGTTCAGTTCTTCGTCTACTGTTCGAGCACCCTTTTGTTCAGATTGTTTTACCTCATTCAACTCCGCTTGCACTGATTTTTGCTTTCGTTATATGGGTCTACGAAATATTTCGGATTTCTGGGTTACTGTGTGTAACTAATGGCCTCGACCCCTTAGAGAAGCAAAACTTAGGGACTGATCAGTAAACCATAGATACGATTTTGTCGTTATATGGGTTTACGGAATATTTCGGCTTTCTGGGTTACTTGGTGTAACTAATGGCCTCGACCCCTTAGAGGAGCAAAACTTAGGGACTGGTCAGTAAACCATAGATACGAAGTAATAATCAGTGCTATCTGTCAGGCTATGCTATCTGTTATGCTATGCTATGCTCTGTTATGCTATGCTTTGCTCTGCTCTGCTGATGCTCTGTTCTGTCTAAGCTCTGTTCTGAAATCTGATATTCAGTATATGTATATGTATATCTGTTATGCTCGAATGGTATCCCCCACTTGCTGAGTGTTTCCCCAAACACTCACCCCTTACTTCTCCACCCAGATAAGAATGAAGAACATGTTGAAGAAGAGGAACAAGATCTGTTTTGGGGCTGGTGACAGTATATGTATATGTATATCTGTTATGCTCGAATGGTATCCCCCACTTGCTGAGTGTTTCCCCAAACACTCACCCCTTACTTCTCCACCCAGATAAGAATGAAGAACATGTTGAAGAAGAGGAACAAGATCTGTTTTGGGGCTGGTGAAGACTCGGCTTTATTTGTTAATGTAATTTTCGCTTCCGCACTCTGTAATTCAATTTCTCCGATTTTCAGTTGTAAAGACGATCATTTTGATTATGTAATAGACTGGTTTTGAGCTGCACTATGAGGCTTGATGTTTTGTAATGAATAATTATTAAACATCGCCGGTGTTCACGTCCAGGCCCGGTCTCGGGGCGTGACACAGACAGTGGGAGATAAGCTGGATAATAGATCCATCTTATGTTACTTCATTGGGTATCCAAAGAATTCCATTGGATACTACTTCTACTATCCCAATGAAACAAAAGTGTTTGTTTCTAGAAATGCCACCTTTATGGAGAGGGAATTTCTACTCGATAGAAAAGGAAAGATAGTAGATCTCGAAGAGGTTCGAGAACCGTCTGAAGTACCAAGTGAGTCTCCCACACCTCCAGAGCCAGTACCAGAAATGGTCGCACCTAGGAGATCCGAAAGGGTTCCTAGGGCTCCTGAAAGATATGGTTTCCTCCTTGAAGATGATCAAAATGATCAAGTTATTGGATGTGATCCAAGAACTTTCAAGGAGGCAAAATGCTGATTATAATTTATGGCTTGAAGCAATGCAGTCTGAGATTGACTCGATGCATGCGAACCAAGTTTGGACTCTTGTTAATCCTCCCGAAGGAATTGTTCCTATTGGGTGAAAATGGATATACAAGAGAAAACTCGGGCATGATGGTAAGGTATAGACCTACAAGGCACGACTGGTCGCAAAAGGTTACACTAAAAGGCAAGGTGTTACTATGATGAAACCTTTTCACCAGTCGCAATGTTCAAGTCAATTATAATCCTATTTGCCATAGCTGCATGGTACGACTATGAGATATGGCAAATGGATGTGAAAATTGTGTTCCTCAATGGAAACATTAAGGAAGAGATCTATATGACGCGGCCTGAGGGTTTCACATCTGTAGGAAGTGAGCATAAAGTATGCAAACTTCAGAGATCGATCTACGGTCTCAAACAAGCATCGAGGAGTTGGAACCTGAGATTCGATGAAAAAATTAAGGAATTTGGTTTCATCAAGAATCCCGAGGAGCCATGTATATATAAGAAGGTAGTTAAAAGCGATGTGACATTCCTTGTACTTTATGTTGATGACATTCTACTCATTGGGAATGATGTAGGAATGCTACAGTCAACTAAAGTATGGTTGTCTAGTATATTCTCGATGAAGGACATGGGTGAAGCATCCTATATTCTTGGAATACAGATCTATCGGTATAGATCGAAAAGGATGCTCGGACTCACCCAAGCTACCTACATCGATACCATACTTAAGCGGTTCTCTATGGAAGAGTCCAAGAGAGGACACCTACCTATGTGCCACGGGGTCACTCTATCTAAGTCTATGTGTCTGAAGACTGATGAGGAGATAGAGAGTATGACACGTGTGCCATATGCCTCGGCAATAGGTAGTATTATGTATGGCATGATCTCAACTAGACCGGATGTCGCATATGCTCTGAGTGTCACGAGCCGCTACCAGGCCAACCCCGGCCAAATGCATTGGAAAGCCGTGAAAGATATTCTTAAGTACTTACGAAGGACTAAGAATATGTTCATGGTCTATGGGGGTGGTGAACTGAAATTGGAAGGCTACACTGATTCTAGCTTCCAATGTGATGTGGATGATTCGAAGTCTACCTCTGGATTTGTATTCATGCTCAATGGTGGTGCTGTCTCTTGGAAGAGTTCTAAGCAAGACACCATCGCGGATTCAACCACTGAGGCTGAGTACATCGCAGCATCAGCTGCTGCTAAGGAGGTGGTTTGGATAAGGAATTTCGTCCAAGCGTTGGGCGTCATCCCTGATGGAGTTGGTCCAGTCCCGGTGTACTGCGACAACACGGGTGCCGTTGCGCAAGCAAAGTAGCCTAGGTCTCACCAAAGATCCAAACATATACTGAGGAAATACCACATAATCCGGGATATTGTGACTATAGGTGACATAGCAGTTGAGAGAGTCGTCTCTGCGGACAAAATTTCCGATCCACTTACGAAGCCCTTGCCAGGACCGTTGTTTGAAAAACATCGCGAAACAATGGGACTGCTTCTGATGAGTAGTTGGCTATAGGGCAAGTGGGAGATTGTTAGATTAGATGCCCAACTAGCCAACTTGTGGCGTGTGGATTTTATTGACTCTTGTGTATAACGATCTTTATTTATGAAATACGCATTTCTTTATGGCATTCTTTATTTTCATTATGTTATAATGTTAACAATTGTGTTGGATAAAGACCTAGAATGCACCATAGTGTATGTTAGATGTGATAGTGGATATGATGGCTATCATGAAACACATCTAATAGTCACTGTGTATTCTGAACTCGTTCCTAGTCGATTGGGCCGTCAAAATGAGGATAAGGCCACCCGAGCTTGAGACTAGCATCTGCGATGTGAAGTACCATGTTTCATTGATAGGGAACATTGTGATGTTCTGAGCATGCAGATGGATAGTGACCTGGTGATCTATCGAACTACCCTCGTTCGGACTTTCGAAGTGGTTACCATTTGTCGAGTGGATAAGTCCGAGGTCTTGGTTGTACTGATTAGTCATCACTACTCAAAACGTCATTGAGACTCTACATGATAGGCGCCTCACTTTGACCCGTTTACCGACTCACTTGGGGTCATTAGGTGGCGGGATTGGGTGAGGTCCCGATGCATATAGGAGTCGATACTTCGTTGTCGAGGATTCACCGCTCGCTTTCATGCGTGGATATCCTATGCTATCTGAGGAGATAATAGTGTGATAAATCTCTGGCCAGAGTACTGGATGTGTTTTAGGTAAATGGGTTTGCCTAGTAACACTCGTGATACAATGTGTTGAGCATAGGAGGAGGATTTTAGGGAGTGCGACTTCCTAAAAGTCAACAGGGGTCAAATTGCGATTTCCCAAAGTTGAGGGGCTAAACTGTAATTTTGGACAAGTGGTCTGAAAAATTATTTTCACATCATAATATTTAGTTTTAGAAACTGATTTGATCGGTCCGATCTGATCGACGATCGGGATTATGATGAAGCCACGGTGATTTAAATGAATCGAATGTTCATATGGACATGGGCTTGACCCAAGTCCATTGGGACGGTTCAAGCCCATGTATGTTTTAAATACTAGACTTGGTCTAGGGCTAGATCACAACATAACACAACTCACAACCCTAGCCTCCATACCTTGCGCCGCCCCCTTCTCCTCCTCGCATCCCACGGTCGCCGCCCCTTGCCGTCGCGCCGCCGCCGTTGCTTCGTGATCGGACTTGTTCCGATCACCTTGAAGAGGAGAGTCCGTTCGTGCCAAATTCGTCAGGCCTTCTACTGCAGGCTGACGAAGGAATCCTGCTTCCGGTCGTGGACCTGATTAAGGAGTTTCTACCGTCGTCTACCGTGAAGAGCCAGATTCCCTGTGAATTTGGTTGGAGCCAGGCGCCTAGACGCCAGCAAGGTGACTTTCTATAAAACATCTTATGTATGATTTATAGAATATATTTGATGTATTGAACGTTTTTCGGGGCAAATTTTAAACTTCCGCTGCGCCCCCGGGAAACGCGATCCGGATCCGCCACTGCGCCAACACATGAATCGTAAACAAACGTAGATCAAATAAATTCACATACGCATCATGCAATCATTATTTAAAAACAGCATATTAGAGTTTAAATGGTGAGAAAAAGAGAGAATTGAGCATGCCTTTTTGAAGAACTATTTAGACTATACGTTACCGGGACGGCGGACTCGATGTGGGACGATCAAATCCTTCAAAAATCACCAAGAACTCGAGAAAATTTGATGGAGGCTTGAAAAAGAGGGAGGTCGGCATGAGGAAGGGGAAGGGAGGCTAGGGTTTTGAAATCTAGGGTTTGAAAGAATGGATTATGATCCAAATGACCCCTCCAAGATTTTTAAATTAGGAAGATAAAAGATTTTTCCCTTACTTACCCCCACTATTTAAAATATTGATTAAAACTCACAAATTCAACCTCGAACTCCCAATTTTCGTAATAATAAATCTCCTAATTTTTAAAATATAGTAAAGCTCATTAAAATAGCTCGTATATGTGAAAAACGGATTCCCCTCGACAATTATAAAATCCTATTTTTCGTAAACTTGGCTTAAAATATGAATTTTAGCTCTTAAAAATAGAGGGCTAAAAAAATCTAATAAACTTTCACCTCAGTCTCGTCCATGCATCCGAAACTCAAACAGACTAATAGAATTACATGGGCATTGTAAAGCATAGAATTATCACGTAAGCACATAAAATGACACATAATTTCTAAAAATAAGTTTTCCCCTAGTCATGCACACATTCTCACGTAATCAGGATTTCTGGGCGTTACAGCTTTGCTCGTCGTTTTGTCCATTTCTGCTTTTATCTTCGGACATCATCTGTTCTGCTCGCTGAGCTGGTTTGACTTTAACCAGCTTGGTTCTGTGCACCAGCTCGTAGATTTGATGGCATATGATGTTGTGCTATTAGAGTTGGTTTCTTCAACTGCATTGCTCTTGTTCGCAACTTCTCTTGAGCTTATTTCTAATTTGCTCTTGTCATCTGCTTTTGTACACATCTGCTCTTGTTCTGTTCTTGCATGTTCTGCTTTCCACTTACTGCGCTTGATTACTGCACTTGAACCTTTGTTCTGAACTTCAACTGCTCCTCTGCCCTGCTCCTGCTCCAAGCTGGTGAACCAGTTTGGTGTCCTCAGCAACCTGGAAAACATGTGATGTACCAGCTCAAGCGTCCCCTCACTGTTCCAACATAGACATCTTCAATTGTTCCAACTTGTGCGTCCTCTTACGGTTCCAGTTGGGATATCTCCCTGGCTTCTTAATCAGATGCACTGAACATCGTACGTAAACCGTTAGTAGAATAATAACTGATTTTGTGTTAATCAAAATTCAGATTCTGATCTGTAAACACAGATCAACAATTTGATTCATATATCTGCTCGTACAAACCCACTCATTTGGACTTACCATACTGCCCAAGCTGAACTCCTAGACTCATCACTCTTGCACTTGTTTAACGTCTCTATTTCAAAACTACAAACACTAAGTTTAACATGTTTGTGTTAAGACAACATATGTATATTTGATTTACATTCACTTATCTAATCTGTTTCGCTTAGCTCTCGTATATGTGAGTGAATTTGTATGTGTGAGAGGATTTAAACTGTTACAGCCTAAACCCTCACGTAACCTCACACACTATCGTTTATCTAATAATCTTCGACTCATAACGATGATCTCTGCTAGTGCACAACTGATTCTCTTTTCTCGTCTGAAACTTGCATTCTGTGCACCCATGCAGTCTCTAGTATGTGCACGCTCTAGAATTTTGAGAGTCTTATCTTCAGATTTATTCAAGTGTATTTATAAACTTTCTAGTGATACGAAGTTTGACACAAGTTTCTATCCGTTGCAAAAGTCTTTTACAAAGTTCTGACTTTGTGTACTTGTCGTCCTTTCTTCGTACATGAGTATTTGAACTTATTTATGATATTTGACTACACTGAACTGATGTTTTGTTGTATTGAGAAAATCAGTTGTAATCGCTTTTGTTTTGTCAGAGATGATCTTGTTCAAATGATGATCTCTGCTAGTGCACGCTGATTCTCTTTTCTCGTCTGATACTTGCACTCTGTGCACCCATGGAGCCTCTCTAGTATGTGCACGCTCTAGAATTTTGAGAGTCTTATCTTCAGCTTCAATTCAAGTGTATTTATAACCTCTATAGTTATATGAACGTTTGACATAAGTTTCTAGCCGTTGCAAAAGTCTTTTGCAAAGTTCTGGCTTTGTGTACTTGTCCTTTCTTCGTACAGGAGTAGTTGAGCTTATTTATGATCGTTGGCTACACTGAACTGATGTCTTGTTGTATTGAACAAATCAATTTGAATCGCTTCTGTTTTGTCAGATATAATCTTGTTCAAATGATGATCTCTGTCGGTGCACAGCTGATTCTCTTTTCTCGTCTGAAACTTGCACTCTATGCACCCACGCAACCTCTCTAGTATGTGCACGCTCTAGAATTTCGAGAGTCTTATCTTCAGCTTCAATTCAAGTTTATTTAAAACCTCTATAGTGATATGAACGTTTGACACAAGTTTATAGCCGTTGCAAAAGTCTTTGCAATGTTATGACTTTGTGTACTTGTCGTCCTTTCTTCGTACAGGAGGAGTTGAGGTTATTTATGTTCTTTGACTACATTGAACTGATGTTTTTTGTATTGAGAAAATCAGTTTCAATCGCTTTTGTTCTGTCAGAGATAATCTTGTTCAAACTAATTTGTCCTTCTGAGCTAATAGCATGTACTGATCGAACCCCATTCTAATATGTTCTGTTGTGTTCTGATTCGCTCTATCATTCTATTCTTTCCCATCCGATTTGATCTGAATCTGTATATTCTTCTCAACTGCTCTTGATCTAATATGTTCTATTCCCACTCTAATTTTCTCTGTTCTTCTTATCTGATTGATTGCTTCTAAGCTGATCTCATCTATTCTGTTCTGAGCTGATCTGGTATATTGATTTCTGAACTGTTCTGCTCTTCTTATCTGTTCTGAACTGTTCTTCTCAACTAAACTCAGCTCTTCACTTATATCGATCAGCCGATCTGTTCTAAACTCTGTTCTGCTCTGTTCTATTTTCAGCTTTAATTTGCGCACTTAAGTAAACTAACTAGAAATATAAGAGCAAGTTCTGTGTTTATCAAAATTATGGTGATCTTATCTCATTCAGATCTAACACTATATAAATAGGGTGATCGATTTGAACGTAAATTATATAATAGTATTAACTCTAGAAATTTTCTCTTTATTTTCTATCTGTCTTCTTTAGTAAACTACAAATAATAATTTCACGGTAAATAAAAAATATGATTATAGTTTAAACCTTATGTCAAGCTAAAATAATCAATCAACCTATTATTAATTATTCATCTCTAATAATCTCATATAATTAATCCTACAACACTCTTTCTTCAAATAAATGCAACCTAATTTGCTTGATTAATCGAGCAAGTTTATATTAGACTCTCCACCTATTTGCTCCTTCCCACATGGCGTCCATGCTGTAACCGTGTGTAATTTCTTTTATAAATAAAAATAAAAAGATTCTTTGAAATGCTTCCACTGATCACTCATTCCAGTGAGTCCCTCGCTCACTACCATTTCATATTTCTATCGCCTGAAATTTGCCACCCCCTTGTCTCTGATTCCTCTTCAAGGAAATTTCTCTGTTTCTTACCCATATTAGGTAAAAATGACATGGGTAGAGAGTGGGACTTTGTCATGAGACGTAATCGAGTCGAGTCAAATCGAGTCAAACTCTTCAAAGTTTGAGTTTGGTTAGTTGATTATCAAATCGAGTACGAACTTATCGAACTTTTATTTAACCTAAATGAACTTATGTAACGTCTAGAAATTCCTGACTACATAGAAATGAATGTATGATTAGGGAGAAAATAATTTTAGATAATTACATGTCATCTTATGTGATTTAATTATGATTTTATGTTGCATGGTATGCATGTCTTGTTTTTCAGCCTGTTTGAGTTACGGACGCGTGGACGAGACTAGGGACGACCGGAATGAAAATAATTTAAGATTTTTTAAGTTATTAGACTTTTAAGAATAAATTTATTATTTTTAAGCAACAATTTCTAAAAAATTGTGGTATTTATGATTGTTTTGGACGGGAACTCGTTTTTCCCCTATACGGGCAGTTTTATTGGATTTTAAGGTGTTTTAAAATTTGAGGGAGCTTTAATTTCGAAAATTAGCTATTTTCAATGCCAAGTCAAAGTTTTAATTATCATTTCAATTAAATAGAGGGGCAAGCATGTCATTTTTCTTTCCTTCTCTTAATTAAATCAATAGGGGTCAATTGTGTCACACTTTATTGTTTCATAACACCAAAAGTTTGATCAAAACCTAGCTAAAGTCTCCACCCCCTCCTTCCCCTCAAAAACACGTCCCACTTCCCCTCAAGGCTTCGAAAAATTGGTGAATTTTGGTGATCCAAAGGTGATCGTGTCTCGATCTCGTGTCTACAGCGTCGGTAACTCGCAGATCTACCTTCCCTACGAACCAGGCATGTAATATCTACCATTTTCTCACCATTTAAGCCATAGTAAACTGTTTTTAAAGTTTAATGTATGAATTGTATGTGATTTATTTAGATCCATGTTGAATTGTCCTAGATCCATGCATGTTCATGTCTTTTCTAACAAGTTTTGATTCAATCCTTGAATGATTCGACCAAGGGTTGTTCAAGGGGCTTAGGTGTGATTCATAGTGGTCCTAAGGTAGCTTAGGATGGCCCTTACGTGAAAGAAAGTAGGCTGGTTCGTGGTAGACATCAATACCGATCGGGCGAGCCATGTGCGTGGCTTAACCGTGCACTTCGCATGGTTCGTGCGAGCTTGATTGCGCACGATTGGGACCAGGGCTGGTCCCATTGAAACCGACTGGACCTGGAGGTGGTCCAGCCGGCGGGGCTCCAGTCATGGGCGGCCGGAGCAGGCGACCGAAGTGGTTGAACGATCGCTGGTCGTTGTGCGTCGCGTGGAGTGGGCGGCTTGTGCTTAGGGTTATGCTTTGCATGGTGCGGCCGGTTCGGCTGGACCGGTTGGTTCGGTTGGACCAGGGTCGGTTCATCGAGTCTCGAGTCAAAATATTTTAAAGTTGACCCGAGTTATTTTAATTATGGACCTGTTATTTTTAATTTTAAGTCAAATGTCCAATTTTAAGGAAAATAGTCAAAGGTTTTAATTTGTGTCAAACTTTTAAAATAATTAGAGTTGATGTTTATTTTTAAGTTATTAGTCAAAATTGGAGTCTTTGGAATTTTAATTGAGTCAAAATTGATTATTGGATTTTAATTTGGTCAAAATTGATCTTTTGGTCAAAATTAGTCATTTGGGTCAAAATTGATTTAGTTTCCCTTTTTAAAAGTCAAAATTGATTTTAAAGTCAAAATTTATTTTTATTTAATCAAAATTGATTTTGAAATTAGTCAAAATTAGTCATTTGATTTTAAGTCAAAATTGATTTTGAATTAGTCAAAATTGGAGTTTATGGGGATTTAAAGGTGAACTTTTAAGTCATGAGCTAGGTTAAATTTTAATTTAAGTCTAGAAGTAGTGGGTCAGACTCCTGAACCAGTCCTTAACCGAAGTAGAAAATGTAGAAGCCCGTGAATGATATTTAATCATATATGTAGTATGCTATATACGTGAAGGTTTTAAAAGAAAGGATTAAATATTCATTGACGGGCTAAACTTTTAAACTTGCTTAATTTTACGAAATGCATGCATCATGAATGTTTTATGGAACGTTAAAGGTATGGTCTTTTAAAAGACAAAACCCGAGGGATTGAATGATTTGTGGCAACTTATGATGAGAGGATGCGGGATACCGAGCCTGTTGAACTTCTGTTTCCATGTATTACGAGCTTATGAATCCATGTGTTCACGGCATGGTGAAGTGGCAGCATAGAGGTGTGACATATAGGGATCCTGAGGTAAGGTCGGGTGAACCACATCGCCGCGTACGTTGGGTTATAGATTGATCAATCGACTATGGTCCACACTTCAGGATACGACTCATACGTTTTTCATGTTATGCTATGTCATGTCTTATGTATGTATATGTTATGTATGATATGAAATGTATGAAGCAATGTTTTAAGATCATGCACGCATTCATGTTTTAACGTTATTTTTATTACCAGTATGTGTTTGCATGCGACTTTATTAGTATGTATTTTGTTATGATACAAGATAGAGCATGCTGAGCCTCTAGGCTCACTAGGTTTAAATGGTGCAGGTGATGACCTTGCTGATGAGTACATTCCTACTGACGGTGAGGACCTCTGAGCGCCGGCTGCAGCAGTACCCCGTGACCGCACTTATGTTTTACTTTTATTATGATACGCTTTTCAAATATTGGCTTTAAACATGTTCATTTTCAGTACTTTCACTCAGTTGGTTTTAAGAAGTATGAATGGTTTAATGATTTAAAATACTTGTTTAGTTCTATTTCAAGTCTTGTTGAGAAAATAGTTTGGAAAATGTTTTAAAAGGTAACGAGCCACACTTTGAGTTTATGTATTCCGCAAAAGTTTTTAAAAAAAAAATTTCTAAATCTGGTTCGTTTCAGCTTAATAAGTATAAATGATAAATTAAATATCCATTAGATTCGTTAAAAACTAAATAATAAATATATAGAAAAATAAGTTATTCTTATTTTAACTTGCAATTTAAGTCTAATAAATAAATTTTATATATTTTTCTATATTTGTTATAAAGTCTATAAATCAAATATTAAAAATATTATATTTTACCTAAGAATTACCCAGGAGCCTACTACCAAACTTGTTCATGAGCTAAAAATTTGAATACAAAAAAAGTTCAGGTTTAGTTTGTTTATCGAGCTTTTATTGAATCGAGCTCAAGACGACTCGCAAGTGGCAAGTAACTTGATTCAGTATATCCCTAGCGAACGCTAGAATGAATCTCTGATGGACAATACATGCCAAGAATAATTTATTTTTCAAAAAAAATTTACTTGGTAGGAGCTTAACATAAATATATATATATACTCCAAAAAGTGATACCAATTTATCCATCATATATATTTAAGTCTCTATAAATAAATTTCCCCTGATAATTACTTTCATATGAAATCTCTATTACCTTGAAAAGAAAACTCAAATGAAATCATTTTCTTTAGTAACAACAAAAACTAAATATCTCAAAATTATTAATAACGAAATAACAAAAATTCAATATTCACGCGGGTATGCAAAACTGTTGCGAAATTTTAAATATAAAACTTATGTCGTGCATATAAAATTTTCATTTAAAACTGTATTAAAGTATCTGAGATAAGACTCAAATTTTAAAAATGAGATATTTTTATTGCTCTAGAATATTATAAAGATTAGAGTACTGAAATTTTATCGTTTTTCAATATAACGAAAAAACTTATTGCTTCTAGATACGTTGATCATCAATCTTGATGAGAGGAAGAATGAGATACCAAAATTGACTAAGCTGAATATGTAACAAAATTTACTAAGCTGAATAAAATAATCCAAAGGAAAAATGATGAGGCAACAGCTGGGGATACCAAAATTTAATTAGTCGTACATGTTCCACAACTGGTTGACTTAATCCCATTAGTAGAATAATTAAGGAAAAATTATGCAAACTCCTTGGTAGCAAATGGGAAACTCACTTTACTTTCACTGACTTCTAAGGAAATATATTTTGCATTAGGTGATCACTCGATAGTTCCGATTCTGAAATAACATAAAAGATTATAACGACCAAAAAAAGGAAACAAAGGAATCACAATTTGACTGCAAAAGGAGACTTAGTAGCAACATTTTGAAGTACAAGGAATCAGGTACGAGCAGCTGCAGGTGCTCCACCAACACGTGGAGCTTGACCGGGCTTAGGTAGATCATCCTGCAAATGCGAAAAAAAGATGAAGTAAATTGAACAACATTTGAAAAATTATTTGAGTAATCAAACAATGACTTTTGCTCATTCCAGAAAACAAGTGAAGTACACCATGTTGCACGAACTCAAACCACTTTATTAATCGAGAATCTTCTATCAAAGATGACTTTGCTCATATTTCCCAAAACAAGGTGTATATGAACATGATAAACTACTTTACTCAAGTTGATTTTCTGCTAAAAACAGAACGAAAATGCCAGATCCTAGTAAACAAATATTTTAGCATTGCAATTTGAAGAATGCAGGAATCTCTAAAGGTTTCATAGGGTTTTAGAACTGGATTCAGGATTAGCTTTTTTCCCCAGGTTATATGCTTCTCTTTGCAATCCCCTCCATTAGAAAAAGGAGGAATCACTGTTTACGAAATAATGGAAACAAAAAGTGGCATGCAGGAACAAATTGGATTGACATTTGGTACGAAAGTAACTACCAAAAGTGTGATTGTGTGCAAGTAAACACAAGCGGGTGACATGGAAAATAGCCTCCTCCCAATAAGTGGATCCCAACCATATGAAACTAAAATACAACACAAGTGCATATACAGAAAATACCATGCACTGAAATAGCTATCAAGAAAGAAGAGAGAACATAATAATTTTAACAAAAACAAAGTATAAAAAAATCACTAAAAGTAAAAGAGTGTGAACCCTTGGTCGTCTGAATCGCTGAGGTGGCTCACGATTCCTCCTATCAGTACGAGATCGGACCCTCACCACTTTGGAGTGAATGGCACATGAAACACAGTATTGCATCTTCACGTACAGCTTAGGAAGTGTGTACACTATAGAGAATACAGATGCATTGGATATATCATTTATTAACTTAAACATAATAAAATGTCAACAAGGAACGAAAGTGGAAGCAACTGATATTAATAATGAGGACATCAGACAAAACTTACTGTCAAAGGCACATGCCTCCTGGACATCCCTCACAGCAGCTTGCTCAACTATGTTTCTCACTAAAAACCTCTTGATTGCCTTGTCCTGAAAAAAAAGGAAATAAGTCACAGTAAAACCACCACAAAGAATGTTTTAAATTTGCTTAAAATCAGAATTTTTGTGAAAATTTGCCAAATAAATTCATATAAATTTTGAACTTATTTTCCTCAAATTCCATTGATATTTTATAAATAAACACCTAAGAGACATATGCCCAAATAAATATTTAAGACCTAGCACGAAACAATATGTCTGAGTTTGGTGCATCGACAATCAGATTTGAATCATATCCACTGGGCAATGATGACAAAAAATCTACAGCTTCGAAAAACAGAAATCAGGTAATTCTTAATGATTTCACAACTGTCCACCCTTGGCCAGCAAAGTTATGAAAAATTTCAAGATTTAAACAGATCATCATTATAGCCAACAGATTATTTTCTTCTATGTAATTGAAAAAAATCCCGCTCAACTATCATTTTCTCAGAATTTCTAAACCAAGCTCAAAGCTATTTCAAGATAAATCATTTACACCAACTCCAGCCAGATCTACGCACAAAGTAGCAAACAAGTATAACATTTTAAAAAAAATATAAGCAAATCAGAAACTGCAATTTATATACACGTAATAGTAAAATAAAATCAAAAACTAGAAAAATTATCCAACACAAGGTAAGATAAACCTTCGGGCAGCATTTTCCGCAGTTGGAGCAGCGAATGAAATTGACATGGCCGCGGCCATGCTTGTTGCGCCCTCCGTTCCTTCTCTTGAATGTCTATCAATAATTTAAAATATATATATATATATATGATTAAACACTGCATGAAAAATTCGAAACTAAAATAAAGGAGTAAAAACTAAGCACTTTCGGAAATAAATTCGTAGGAAACCATACCATCGTTGAATGGCCTCGATATCTCAGTTGGAGAAGGCGCTCCGCCGATGCGATAAATGATCTTCAACTGTAAGAGTTGTGAAAAATTAGGTTTTCAGAACTTAATACTCGGAAACCTAATGGGCTAAAATGAGCGCATTGGGTCACAATTTTTGGGCCAAATATAAAAATTAATTTAATTTGTTCGTCACACAACTAAATACTTCATTTAAGTCCAGTTATTATTGATTAAGTTCATTAAGGTACCATTTTATTGGATTGATGAGAATATAAAAATATATAATATAAGTAATAAAACATTTGAGTTAGATATGAAGCATATTATAATAAATTATAATATATTTAATTTATTAAATTTTGAACAATATGTTAAAGTAAGTTTTTAAATTTTTTTAATAATTAATTAAATAAAATAAATGAATATATTACTAAGATGGTAGGTATTTTATTGATTGGAGGTAAATAATTATGATTTTATTTGTGTGAAATAATAGTTTGAAATGTATCTGAATCGAAGATAGTGTGATATTGGCTTATTTTAGTTCTCCAATCTATTAAGTATATACATATTCGTCAAGGATATTTTAATTGATTAAATTTATTTTAATTTTAAAATTATACTCTGATAAATCAGTATCATATCTATATATTAGAATTATTAAGTATACAAACAGAAAAATCATATTCAAGTGTAATATACTTAAAAATATTTTATAGATATAAAAAAACTAATGTTATTTCTCCCCATCATAAATTCAATAATATAACTTGTGAAAGTAAATTTTGTATGAATACCATTTTAATGTAATCATTTAAATATCTTATAATAAACTCACGTGTAACTTGAAATAGTTGGGATATTTACAATTTTTGTAATCAATTCAACAAAAGTGAGAACACAGAACATTGATTCACTTTTTCTTTTCTGCCTCAATTGATATTGCTTTTCTCATAAATTTAGACCCGGCCACGGGCCGTTTCCGGGTCCTAAAAACCTAGAACTGGAACCGGAACCGTGAGAATCAGTTCCGGTCCGGGTTTGGAACCGGCGGTTCCGGGCCGGTTCACGAAATTTTTTTTTTTCCGAATTTCGTAGGAATAAAAAAAACTTTAAAAAAATTAAATTTCTGTTTTTTTAAAGAAAAAAGGAAATTCATTTTTTAAAAAAATTAACTTGACTAATCACATTCACTAGTTTCTCCTCCTCCAGTTGTTGTTCCAGAAGTGCCCTCGGTGTCTTCGTCGTCATTTGTCTCGTCTTGGTCTTGTGTTCTTGAGGCAGCTCTCGACCAATCGTTAAGAAGACATTGTGTTCCAAATTCTCCGGCCTAATAGTAGATCTCCTCTCGTCCAGCGTGTTTCCTCCCATGCTAAATGCTTGCTCCACTGCAACCGTTGAAACAGGACATGCAAGAATCTCCTTTGCCATTAAAGATAAAATTGGATATACTTGCGTCTTTTGAGCCCACCATCTCAGTATGTCGAACGTGTCCTCGTCTGCAGCACTAAAATCAAAAGTAGTGGTTAAATAATTCTCAAGTTCCAGATTGGAACTTGAGGATCCTCGAGGACGTTTCGTCCGGTCACGAATTAAATTTTGAGCCTTGGATAGTCGTGATGTGGTGCTACTAGAGGTGGTGTGTTGTTGTGCTTGTCTAGCAACTTGTGAACCATATTTTTCATTATATTCAGTATAAATTTCAGTTAAACTATTTCTAACACTCAAAATAATCATGGAAGAAGAAGGACATGCGTCAGTAATTGGATCCAATGAATCATAGTACAATGTAAGCAATTCACCTAAACCATCTAATTTAAGTCTAGGGTCTAAAACTATAGCACATAAAAATATATCAGGAATATTAAAAAATATTTTTCCCATTTTGTTTTCATACTAATAATGCATTCAATTAATGCGGGATCATTAAAATTTAAATGTTCGCTAAAAATACATGCAACATTACAAAGATGTGTTACAACTAAATGACATGTAGAATAATAAACACCAGAAATTTGGTCAGTGGCGTCATTAAAAACTTTTAAAATTTCACATATAGTTGTGCAAATATCCCATTTGTTTTAATATAAATAAATATTAGAAGATTGAACAATTTACCTAAAAAATCCACATAGTAAATCTTTATATTCGAATGTGGACAACAAAAGTTTGTACGTTGAGTTCCAACGTGTTGGAACATCACGCGCAAACTGTTTCGCCCTCATGCCATTTAATTTACAAAATTTACCCCATTGTTTCATAACTTGGGGATGTGTCCACAGATAATAAATTACAGATCTAATTGGTTTAATATAATGTTCTAAACTTTTAAGGCCATCTTGTACACACAAGTTAAAAATATGACATATGCATCTAATATGAAAAAATTTACCACCTATCGATGGTTGACACATTCTAATTAATTCATCAATACTACAAGTGTTTGCACTTGCATTATCAAAAGAAATTTGAAAAAAATTTTGAAGTCAAACAATATCTTCTAAAATAATAAACATTAGATGGAAAATATTTTGTGCAGTGTGTGAATCATTGAAACAGCGATATGCAAGCAAAAGTTTTTGAATATTCCATGCATTATCAATCCAATGACAAGTAATCCACATGTATGAGCACGATTGCCAATGATCACTCCAAATATCAAAATACAAAAAAACTTTATTATCTAAACTAGCAAATTTTTTAATCAATTCCTTTTTTATGTAGCAACTAATTTGTGAATGGTGTTTGTCACCGGATGATTCTTCTCGATATGCCGGTTCAAGGTGCCATATCCTCCTCCATGTTGTCATTTGTAGGATTTCGAACAATACTTGCAAATTGCTTGAAAATCACCAGAGGAAAGTGTCACCTTATCAAAATGTTTGATGAAAATGTCGGATTTTGACCTCCCACCCATCGATACTATAGGCGCCGACGGTATCGATGTGCTACCTTGAGTGCCTTGACTTTGTTGACGAGTTGCTTGGACTTCAACTTCTTGTAGAGTATTTTCATCGTCGTCGAATAGGAAATCAAGATCTTGGATGTTTAATGAAAAAACATCTCTCGTAGGGGGAACAACAGATTTTCCCTTACTACCACCACGACGACTTGATTCCGCCATTTGTAGTGTAGTAGTTGATAGTATACAGAAAGAAGAAATTAGGGATTTACGAAAGCTTAAGAAATTACGAGATAAGAATATGAGCTAGAAAGATAGAAAGAGATAGAAGATTGAGATATAGAAGAAGATTGAGAGAAGTTGGTGTGGAATGAAGTGAAGGGAGTTGGGGTATTTATAGGCAAATTTTTTTATTTTTTTTTTATTTTTTTTTATTTTTTTTTTCAACGGTCGACCCGGCGGGTTGGGCCCGTCGGGTCGACCGTTGTGTTGAATTTTAATTTTTTTTTAATACGTAACGGTCGGACCCGGACCGGCGGATCGAACGTTACTTTCAATTTTTTTTTAATAAACTTGTAATCGACCCGAGGGTCGGTTCCGAGTTCGAACCTGTTGACCCCGGGCCTGTTCCGGCTCGGGTCACGGGCTAACCCGGCCCGTGGCCACCTCTACTCATAATTCAGTTTTTGTAATCAAGTCAATAAATAAATATTGATTTTCTCATATTGACCATTGGCAACCTCAATACATGGTTCTGGCTCAGCCAGTGGTTGAATAAAAACTCTTTCCAAAAATTTCGTTCATGTTATTAATTAAAAAAATATTAACAAATTAAATTGAATAATTATCTTTATAATAATGTTGAATATCTTTTTAATTATTCCAAATAAACTCTTAATTTTATATTAATAGGAAATTATTATTTCTCTATAATTTCCTAATTTTAGAGAGAATTAAATGGGAAGAGAATTTGTATATTTTTGTGTGTATTTACAATGAAGATTACAATTCTATTTATAAACAAATGAAATGATTAAAATAATAAAAAAATCTAATCACTTCATTTAATATTTAGACATCCAACAACTAACAATTAACAACTAATACCCACAATTATTGCTCCTCAACAATCCTCCTCCCAAAAATTGTACTCATTGCAATCAATGGGAATCGCTCTACCTAGCAGGGGCAATTATTGTTAAGATAAAATTATAAGTTTTGGTGATAACACAAACAAGACGAAGAACTGAATTTAAGGCTATCAGATTTGGACGATAAGTAATCGGGATAAGGAATTAATCGTTTAGGCGTCTAATTCAGATGATCAGATCAGATCAGAGTGTTTCAGATCAGAGCGTATCAGATCAGTTCAGAGGTTATATGACAGTTCAGATCAGAATATATCAGATCAGTTCAGAGGTTATATGACATATCAGATCAGAGCGTTTCATATCAGTTTGGAGGTTTATATAACATACCAGATCATAGCAACTCGGATCAGGACATAATCTATTCAGTTCAGCTCAGAGGCTTCTTCTTCGGTACAGACCAGATCAGAGGCTTCTAAGGAACAGAACAGGGTTAGTAATCTTTTTGTTTGGTCTTATGCAGTTCAGATCTCAGCAGCAGCGAAAGCTGATATTATTCGTAGAGGGATTTCAGATCAGACAAAGATTTGGGTAAAGAGAGAAAAAGGGAAGGAGAAAGATCTTGAAGCTTATATATACGAAACAGCTTAGAGCTAAATTCAGCTCAGAGCCAAAGAAGATTTCAGCTCAGAACAGATTTCAGATCACAGCTTCAGATCTTAACAGCTATTGGTTCCAGAGGATTCAATGATCAAGATTACAGCGTATAAAGCCTTAAGACAAATTGGTTTAAAGTTATTGAAGATCAGAGTTATTTAGAGTATATCGTACAGAACGCAGATTTGGTACAGTCGATGTTTGCCAATTCTGGTATAAAGCCTACTAAGCTCTGACAACAACCGCAAACCTCTACACAGTATTAATGGCGCAATTAATGCTCAGTACGATAAAGATTTTTCAAACAAAGTTTGTGTCTACTGGCTCATTTAGTGACCGTTGATGTAATGCCCCAAAATCCATAGGACTACATATATGCATCTTGTTTATTTTCATGGGTCAAAATGACAATTTAATTGTTGGCAAAAGCTGATTTCATTGATTTCGAAAAATGAGATACGACGCGGCTGATTTCAGCAGATGACTCCAAGGGCGATACATGAGCAGGTTTTAAATTGATTGAAACTGATTTTAAGGAGGGCAAATGATTTCTTTCGAAAAGGGTTTGGTGTTTTACAAATTAAAATGATGTGAAGGGAATTTTACCAAATTTTACAACTTGGTCGAGGTGTGTCATGCTTGATGAATGCAGCACCTTGCCACTAATACCTTCCATATAAATACCTGTTTCAAAGGAAAAGTTTATTTTCACTTGTATCAGAAAACTCTTTCGTGTTCTTCAAAAATATTTTCAAGAAGCTCGTTGTGTTTGCTCGGGGATAAGATTTCTGCAGGAATCAACTGCTGTTGCAAAGCTCAATTCAAAGGCAAGTAAAAGCTGATCCTTTGCTACATCATTTAAAGCATATATTGATTTTATTCATTTTATGGATCTGCTTGCCTGTATGCTTAAGATATGTTGAAGTTCATGTTTAAAATGATTTACGCATGTTCAAGGAAAGAAAGATTGGGTTCAAAATGATGTTTTACTGCTTCCAAGTTTTTCCAGAAAGTTATTGATGTTTTAAAATACTGAGGAGTTCGAGTTTGATTCAAGTAAGTTCATGAATGTTCTTCCTTCTGATGAATGGTAACATTTGAATTTGACGCTAAGTAATCGGATGTTGTTGGTCGAATCAGTATAAAGTCTGGTTTTGATAGGCAACAGCTGATAGCGTAGCTGTCGTTTGATGTTGCAACACCAAGTTCTTATTCTGATTTTGTTTCCTATGTCAGCGATTGAATTTCATATTTAAATTCAGCAGTTACATTTCAGCTGTTGCATTTGTTCGTAACAGCTGTTGCATTTGTTCGTAACCAGCTGTTGCGTTAGTTGTATTCAGCTGTTGCTTTAGTTTGTATTCAGCTGTTGGTTTGTTCAACACCTGAAAGCCTTTGTTTAAGTTGTGTTGACGTCTGAGTTGACCAAATCAATTCGTTGACAGCTGAGTTGACCAATCCTATTTCATACTTACAACTGTTCACTATTCAACAGTATCCCAGACCACGTCTGTTTCTTACGCTAACGACATCGTTTCATTTAACACATCTGTTTCAATGTTAGCGGATATCCTTACAGCTGAATTGTTTCTTCTTCCTCGTGACATCTGAGTAAGATGTTACTTGTTCATTTTCACTTCATTTCTAAAGAATTATTCGATTCATTTTACAGATTCAAGTAGTATTTTTATTCAGTTTTCATCTTCGCAAGTATTACAGAGAATTCTC
>KQ989522.1:0-25791 GCA_001598015.1 Dorcoceras hygrometricum | reverse complement strand
AAGAAAATGATGATGATGAGATCTGGGTTATTATCCCCATCTCCAAGTTTATGAATGAAAGAACGAAATGTTTACGAAAGAATGTTTACGTATTGATGTTCCTTTAACTCAGATATGTATATGTTCAGATGTCTGCCTGCGTTAAATGAATTTGTTATTATTCAGACTTTACTTTGCTGAGCCCCTAGGCTCACTAGCTTTTAAAATGGTGCTGGTGCGACAGCTGAGGAGCGAACGGGAGGTGAAATCTGACAGCAGCTGGGTGGTGTTGTGTTTATTGACAGCCAGCATTTTCCGTGTCATAGCTGATGTTGTCATTTATTTTAGGCATCTGTATTAGATCAGTTGCAACAGTTGTAAATTCATATATAATTTCAGATGTTGTAATGCCGCAATTGCAATATATAATAGAGATCTGTTTTCCACATATTGTTAGTACTTGGCGCCGCGTGTGTGTGTCTGTCAGCTTTTGTGTTTGTGTTTCAGTTTCTTTTTAAGTTATAAGGAATACAGCTTACAATAAATTGTCTTTCTGCCCTTCTTTTTATTTTAAAATTTTATTTCACCCCAATTCATGACCCCGTGGGTTTCGGGTGTCACAACATGGTATCAGAGCAACGTTACTGAGATAAACACATGCATCGTCAGCTGAATCAGAGTTCGTCGACCGTTCCTCTAATTTGTGAGTTTATTTTCAGAGCATTGTCTTTAAAATTTTAGCATGTTCTGATAATTATATGTGGTGGATTACGGGCTATAGATTATAAGATGTCAGGAAGAGAAAGAGGTAGAATAGGTATTCCCTTCGAGGAAACCAACCCAGACAGTAATGCTAGTATTGCTCAACTCTTGCGACTGCTGGTTGAACAAACTGGCAGGGGTAACGGGCAATCATCCAGTAGCCGAGGACCTAGTAATGATGATCCTCAAGAAAAGTTTAGAAGGCAAAAGCCAAAGGAGTTCAGTGGTACAACTGATCCATTAGTTGCTGAAAGCTGGATCAAATCGATGGAGGTCATTTTTGAGTATCTCCAGATGTCTGATTTAGATAGGCCTAGGTGCACTATCTACATGTTGAGAGAGGATGCCATGATTTGGTGGGAAGGAGCCAAATTATTAGTGGATTTGACAAATCTCACTTGGACAGATTTTAAACAGGTGTTCTTTGAACAATACTTCACAGCAGACAAGAGGTCTGAATTGAAAAGTGAATTTTTAACCCTGAAACAAGGGAGCATGACCGTACAGGAGTATGTGCGGGCTTTTGAAATAGGGTACTACTTTGTGCCGCTGATAGGAAATGGCCCAGAAGAGAAGCTGAGTCATTTTGTAGAAGGATTGAAGCCTATGTTCAAAATGAATGTTAGGCTATCTGTGCCCAGGGTCTATAGAGAAGCAGTGGATAGGGCCCTGCGTATTGAAAGGGACTGGAAAGATGTTGATGAAGAAAGGCAACAGAAGAGACAAGCCTTTCAGCAGAAGGACCAGAGGCCGTTTAAGAAACAAAACAAGAACCAGGAGAGGCCTCAAGAACAGAAACCTTTACCAATTCAACCCATCAGTTATGTTCCTGCTGGCAACAATAGGCCAGTATGTCCAAAGTGTCAGAAGCATCATCCTGGACAATGCAGACTTGGACAAAATGTCTGCTATAAATGTGGGATGCCAGGGCATATTATGAAATATTGTCCAAAGTCTAAGCAACTGGTGACCAGAAGAGCCTTTGTAATGACAGCTGAACAAGCCAACCCAGACACGACAGTAGTCACAGGTGAGATTATGATTTCTGGATTGCCTTCTCTGGCTTTAATAGATTCAGGAGCTACTCACTCATTTATAGCTATTGAGTTTGCTAAGAGATTACCTATCAAGTTTGATCAGGTAGCTATAGGATTTTGTGTATCAGTGCCGTCAGGAGAAGAATTGATATCTCACGATGTGTTTCGAAGTTTAGAGCTTAGCCTTCAAGGGCATCAGATTTCTGTTGATCTAATTGTTTTGCCAATGCCCAAATTTGATATGATTTTGGGAATAGATTGGCTGACTAAGTATGGAGTAGTAATAGATTTTAGACTTCGGACAGTAGTGGTTAACCCACCCAGAGGAGATTCGTTTAAATTTGAAGCCAAACATGTTTCTAGAATTCCTCGAATAATATCAGCTCTTAAGGCTCAACGATGCTTGAGGAAAGGAGGGATAGGATTTTTGGCAAGTTTGACATCCTTAACAGCTATCAGTAAACCCCAACTGACAGATGTAGAAGTAGTGAATGAGTTCCCTGAGGTTTTTCCCGAAGATATTCAAGGATTACCACCAGACAGGGAGTTAGAATTTTCGATTCAGTTAGTTACAGGAGCTGCTCCAGTGTCTAGACCGCCCTACCGATTAGCTCAATCAGAGATGAAGGAACTGAAGGAACAGATACAAGATCTGTTAGAGAAGGGATTTGTAAGATCGAGTACGTCTCCCTGGGTAGCCCCTTTTATTTGTTAAGAAAAAGGATGGAAGTTTGAGGTTGTGTATAGACTATCGGGAGCTGAATAAATTGACTATTAAGAACAAGTATCCACTTCCTAGGATAGAAGATCTGTTTGACTAGCTGAAAGGGTCCATAGTATTTTCTAAGATCGAATTGAGATCTGGATACCACCAGTTAAATATTAAGGCATCAGATGTTTATAAGACAGCCTTCAGAACTCGTTATGGTCACTATGAGTTCTTAGTTATGCCTTTTGGACTTACGAATGCTCCATCAGCTTTCATGGATTTAATGAATAGAGTTTTCCAACCATTTTTGGACCAATTCGTAGTAGTATTCATTGACGACATTTTAGTATATACTAAGACCAGATGTGAGCATGTCCAACATTTAAGAACAGTTCTGCAGATTTTGAAAATAAGCAGTTGTTTGCTAAATTTAGCAAATGTGACTTCTGGTTGGAGAAATTGGCGTTCTTAGGCCATATTATATCTAAGGATGGAATAGAAGTAGACCCAACTAAAGTAGAAGCTGTTCGCGACTGGCCAATACCAAAGTCTGTTTCGGAAATAAGAAGTTTCTTGGGTTTACCCAGGACTGTTCAAGGATATAACTCCATTTGAGTTATAATATACAGACTCACTAAGTCTGCTCACTTCATACCAGTCAAGACAACATATGACGTGGGCAGATATGCAGATTTATATGTTAAGGAAATAGTGAGGCTACATGGTGTTCCGATTTCTATTGTATCGGATAGAGATCCGAAATCACATCAGCTTTTTGGAAAAGCCTGCATAGAGCTATGGGTACGAAGCTGACCTTTAGCATGGCATTTCACCCCCGGACAGATGGACAATCTGAAAGGGTGATTCAGATTTTAGAAGACTTGCTCAGAGCATGTATTGTGGATTTTTCAGAGAGTTGGGATCTGAAGTTACCATTAGATATTCAAGGATTACCATCAGACAGGGAGTTAGAATTTTCGATTGAGTTAGTTCCAGGAGCTGCTCCAGTGTCTAGACCACCATACCAATTAGCTCCATCAGAGATGAAGGAACTGAAGGAACAGATACAAGATCTGTTAGAGAAGGGATTTGTAAGACCGAGTACGTCTGCCTGGGGAGCCCCTGTTTTATTTGTAAAGAAAAATGGAAGTTCGAGATTGTGTATAGACTACCGGGAACTAAATTTTGAAGTAGGTGATTATGTATTCCTGAAAGTTGCTCCAATGAAAGGAGTAATGAGTTTTGGGAAGAAAGGGAAATTGATTCCAAGATATATTGGACCGTATGAGATCCTAGAAAAGATAGGAATGCTAGCATATCGTTTAGCACTGCCACCGCAACTGTCAGCAGTACATAGTGTTTTTCACGTTTCAGCTTTGAGGAAATACATTCCTAACCCTTCGCATGTGCTAAGTCATGAACCAATCCAGTTAGCACCAGATTTAAGTTATGAAGAGAGACCAGAAAGAATTCTCCTTCGAGAAATTAGAAAGCTGAGGAACCGTAGTATTCCTATGGTTAAGATACAATGGTCTAACCAATCTGAGCGAGAAGCAACATGGGAGACAAAAGCTGATATGCTTAATCTTTACCCACATCTGTTTGGTACGTAAATTTCGAGGACGAAATTTCAATAAGGAGGGTAGAGTTGTAACTCCCCAAAATCCATAGGACTACATATATGCATCTTGTTTATTTTCATGGGTCAAAATGACAATTTAATTGTTGGCAAAAGCTGATTTCATTGATTTCGAAAAATGAGATACGACGCGGCTGGTTTCAGCAGATGACTCCAAGGGCGATACATGAGCAGGTTTTAAATTGATTGAAAATGATTTTAAGGAGGGCAAATGATTTCTTTCGAAAAGGGTTTGGTGTTTTACAAATTAAAATGATGTGAAGGGAATTTTACCAAATTTTACAACTTGGCCGAGGTGTGTCATGCTTGATGAATGCAGCACCTTGCCACTAATACCTTCCATATAAATACCTGTTTCAAAGGCAAAGTTTATTTTCACTTGTATCAGAAAACTCTTTCGTGTTCTTCAAAAATATTTTCAAGAAGCTCGTTGTGTTTGCTCGGGGAGAAGATTTCTGCAGGAATCAACTGCTGTTGCAAAGCTCAAATTCAAAGGCAAGTAAAAGCTGATCCTTTGCTACATCATTTAAAGCATATATTGATTTTATTCATTTTATGGATCTGCTTGCCTGTATGTTTAAGATATGTTGAAGTTCATGTTTAAAATGATTTACGCATGTTCAAGGAAAGAAAGATTGGGTTCAAAATGATGTTTTACTGCTTCCAAGTTTTTCCAGAAAGTTATTGATGTTTTAAAATACTGAGGAGTTCGAGTTTGATTCAAGTAAGTTCATGAATGTTCTTCCTTCTGGTGAATGGTAACATTTGAATTTGACGCTATGTAATCGGATGTTGTTGGTCGAATCAGTATAAAGTCTGGTTTGATAGGCAACAGCTGATAGCGTAGCTGTCGTTTGATGTTGCAACACCAAGTTCTTATTCAGATTTCGTTTCCTATGTCAGCGATTAAATTTCATATTTAAATTCAGCAGTTACATTGCAACAGTTGCATTTGTTCGTAACCAGCTGTTGCATTTGTTCGTAACCAGCTGGTGCATTTGTTCGTAACCAGCTTTTGCGTTAGTTGTATTCAGCTGTTGCTTTAGTTTCTATTCAGCTGTTGGTTTGTTCAACACCTGAAAGCCTTTGTTTAAGTTGTGTTGACGTCTGAGTTGACCAAATCAATTCGTTGACAGCTGAGTTGACCAATCCTATTTCATAGTTACAGCTGTTCACTATTCAAACAGTATCCCAAGCCACGTCTGTTTCTTACGCTAACAACATCGTTTCATTTAACACATCTGTTTCAATGTTAGCGAATATCCTTACAGCTGTTTTACGATAACCGTGAACAGTGAAGATCTGTTTTGTTTCCCAGTACAGTTTCTTCTAGTTGCGACTGTTTCATTTCAGCGATGAGTTTCAGCAGTCGAATTCGATATTCAGTAAAGTTTTAAAAATGGGAAGCAAGTTTTAAAGAAAGGAACCCGATGATTTTCAAAGAAGATTGCAAAGAAAAGATGAGAAGTTAAAGGAACAAAAGTTTATTTTAAGGATTTATGGCATAGATAACAGACGATCACCAAGGAGAAGGGTGAGTAGTCGTCCAGATGTCGGCTGCCCTTTCATATGAGCTATATGCTAAAACTGATATCAGAAGTCATTTTGATCAAAGTGCAACACGGACCTAAGGAGAGCTTTTAAGCCATAAATAAAAAGAAAATGATGATGATGAGATCTGGGCTATTATCCCCATCTCCAAGTTTATGAATGAAAGAAAGAAATGTTTTACGAATGTTTACGAAAGAATGTTTATGTATTGATGTTCCTTTAACTCAGATATGTATATGTTCAGATGTCTGCCTGCGTTAAATGAATTTGTTATTATTCAGACTTTACTTGCTGAGCCCCTAGGCTCACTAGCTTTTAAAATGGTGCAGGTGCGACAACTGATGAACGAATGGGAGGTGAAATCTGACAGCAGCTGGGTGGTGTTGTGTTTATCGACAGCCAGCGTTTTCCGTGTCATAGCTGATGTTGTCATTTATTTTAGGCATCTCTACTAGATCAGTTGCAACAGTTGTAAATTCATACAGAATTTTAGATGTTCTAATGCCGCAATTGCAATATATAATAGAGATCTGTTTTCCACATATTGTTAGTACTTGGCGCCGCGTGTGTGTGTCTGTCAGCTTTTGTGTTTGTATTCAGTTTCTTTTTAAGTTATAAGGAATACAGCTTATAACAAATTGTCTTTCAGCCCTTCTTTTTATTCGAAAATTTTTATTTACCCCAATTTCATGACCCCGTGGGTTCGGGCGTCACAGCTGTGCTTCAAGTGTTGAAGAACAAGCAGTTGTTTGCTAAATTTAGCAAGTGTGACTTCTGGTTGGAGAAAGTAGCATTCTTAGGTCATATTATATCTAAGGATGGATTAGAAGTTGACCCAGCTAAGGTAGAAGCTGTTCGTGACTGGCCAGTACCAAGATCTGTTTCAGAGATAAGGAGTTTCTTGGGTTTAGCCGGATATTATAGGTGATTTAAGTGAGGCTTAAGTGAGTGGGTGTTTGCAGACATTGTAACCATCAAAGTCTTCTAGTGGAACTTCCCGAAAAGAAATAAAGGGAGACGTAGGATTTTGAGATCCGAACTTCCAAAAACAAACTCTTGACTCTTTCTATTTGATTACTTGCATCGTTATTTTATTACTGTTCACTGTTTAATTGGTTTATTTCTACACTATATTGTTAATCGAGAAAACAGATTAGAACTGAGAACCTCTAAGCTGGTAACTCAGCTTTGAGTTGAGCACAGGCTTGTAAAATTGTTTTTAAAGGATTTGAAATAGAAAAACCAAAGGAGTTCATTCAACCTCCCCCCCCCCTTTGGAACTCCTGGGCTTATTTTGCTTCTACTTTCGATCCTATTGATTCTATCAAACTAACAACTAATACTAACCATCTAATTTATTTGACTGTTTCATAATACTCCCCCTTTGATGTCTTCATTACGTGTTTTGATGTTGTCTCATTAAAAACCTTACTAAGAAAAAACCCAATGGGATAAAAACCATAGTAAGAAAAAAGAGTGTAGTTACGTAAGCTCCCCCTCATATTGACACAACCGAATCTTCACATATTTTGTAAGTGGCGCATCCCAATACTATATATATGCTTTCTGAACACTGTCGTAGGAAGTGCCTTCGTGAAAAGATCTGACGAATTTTCACTTGATTGAATGTAAGGAATATCAATATTATTATTCTTCACAAGTTCTTGGGTGAATTCGAGGAACTTAGGGGAGATATGCTTAGTTTTTTCGTTTTTTATGTATCATTCTTTCATTGAGCAACACATGCAGCATTATCTTCATACAGTGTCACAGGCTTCTTGTCAGATGGTAAACCACGATTTGCCTCATGTAGTGCAATAATCTCAGCGTGATTTGATGAAGTTGCTACGAGAGTTTGTTTATGTGAACGCCAAAATTGCAGTGCCTCCACGAGTAAATACATATCCAGTTTGAAATCGTGTCTTATGTGGATCAGATAGGTATCCAGCATCAGCAAAACCAACAATACTTTTATTGATATCTTTTGAATATAAAAGTCTCAAATCTGTTGTTCCTCGTAGATAATGGAATATATGCTTAATTTCGTTCCAGTGCCTCTTTGTTGGACATTAGATGAATCTTGCCAATAATTTACTGCATAAGATATATCAAATCTAGTACAATTTGCAAGATGCATATGATCACCAATAGCACTTAGATATGGTACTTCTGGACCAAGAATAACTTCATTTCTTCACATGGGCGGAAGGATCCTTTTCAATGTTTAATGATCTAACAATCATCGGATTACTTAAAGGATTTGCTTTATCCAATTAAAACATTTAAGGACATTTTCTGTATAATTTTACTGGTGAACAAATAGTCCACATTCTCTGTGTTCAATTTGTAAACCAAGACAATACTTGGTTTTTCCAAGGTCTTTCATTTCAAATTCTTCCTTTAAAATACATCACAATATCTTGAATTTCTTTATTCGTACCAATGATATTTAAATCATCAACATATACAGCAATAATTACGCATCCAGATGTCGTTTTCTTAATGAAAACACATGGCATATTGGATTGTTTACATATCCCTTTTTCACTAAGTTCTCACTCAACCGATTATACCACATTCTACCAGATTGTTTCAATCCATATAATGATCTCTGTAATTTTACAGAATAACATTCTTTGGGTTTCGAAGTTTGTGCTTCAGGAATCTTAAATCCTTCGGAGATTTTCATATATATATCACTATCAATGATCCATATAAGTAAGCTGTAATCAATAAGACGCACTTCACAATTTTCAGACATCGCCAAACTAATTTAATACCGAAACGTAATTGCATCCATAACTGGAGAATACGTTTTTTCGTAATCAATTCTAGGCCTTTGAGAAAAACCTTGTGCAACAAGCCGAGCTTTATATCTCATTATTTCGTTTTTCTCATTTCATTTTGAACGAAAACCCATTTGTATCCAACAGGTTTTACACCTTCAGGTGTAAGGATTATAGGTCAAAAAACGTTAAGTTTATTTAGTGAATCTAACTCCACCTGGATGTTGTCTTTCCATTTTATCCAGTCCTGTCGATTTTTACATTCACCAAAAGATTTTGGTTCGTGATCTTCATTCTCGTGTATGATGTCAAATGTCACATTGTAAGAAAATATATCATCAATTTCTTTCATATAATTTCGGTTTCATATTTCTCCAGTATTAATATAATTGATAGAGATTTCATGATTCCCATCATTTTGTGGTTTCAATAGAACATGTTCATCATCATGTTCATGATCATGTGTTTCTGTTGGAACATCATTCACGATTTTATGATCATCGTGTTTCTCTATGCATTTTCTTTTTCGAAAATTTTTATCCTTGGAACCAATCGGCCTTCCACGCTTCAGACGTGTTATAACATCATGAACATCTTTGTTCTCAATTTGTTTCTTTGGAGTTTCAATTCGAGCAGGAGCATTTATAGCACGTATGTGCGATTTAGTTACTCATTTTGTGTCTACAAATGCATCTGGCATTTGATTTGTTATTCGTTGAAAATGCACAATTTGCTGTACTTCTTCATCACGTTGTTTATTTCTGGGATCCATATATAACCATGATGGTACATACCATGTAATCTCTTTTTTGGTATATTTCTTTTCTCCCCCTAACATTGGGAATGTATTCTCATCAAAGTGACAATCAGTAAAACGTACGGTGAACACGTCGTCTGTCTGAGGTTCAAGATATCGAATGATTGATGGACTATCCTAACCAACATAAATTCCAATTTTTCTTTGTGGTCCCATTTTTGTTCGTTGAGGTGGTGCAATAGGTACATATACCGCGCATCCAAAAATTTTGAGATGAGAAAATGTCAGGCCCGATGCACAAATCAGAGATTAACCACACAATAATCAATACAGAAGCATTTAAAAGTGGCTAAAATTTTTCGCTTTGGCCCGACTTAGAAAACATAACTTAAAATGACATTGATACTCAAAATATTGGTTTTACAACAATCCAAAAGCTGAATACTAACAGCTGCATAACACAAATACGAGCATCGAGTGTCTCCCAAACAACAAAATATCAAATCAGCAATAGAACATCACATCCTTACGGTACATTTCCCTGTGATAAAATGACATTGATACTCAAAATATTGGTTTTACAACAATCCAAAAGCTGAATACTAACAGCTGCATAACACAAATACGAGCATCGAGTGTCTCCCAAACAACAAAATATCAAATCAGCAATAGAACATCACATCCTTACGGTACATTTCCCTGTGACGACTCTATTATATAAACATACAATATATTTAATTGGGACACTCTATCACCTCCTGGGGCACCACCAGCTGAGTCATCTCCACGACCACCTGAGAAACTATGGTAACCTGAACACACATAAACAGGCAAAGCAACCAGCCCCAGAGGGACATGGGGTCAACCCCAGTACGGAGAGCAATATAAACAGCAAATAGATAGCAACAGATATAAATGCACGTGCTATGCATGAGAGAGCAATATGCAAGAACGAAGGACTACAATCGAACATGGAGTCACCGGAGCTCAAGAACCAGCTCAGCAGCTGTCAATAGATCGAACAATGGGTAGTGGCCACAGAGCATGTGAGAGCGTGGTAGCTATCCACTTGTCTCAACACACGGTACCATAGCATAAGCAGATCACTCAACCTGCTGTTCCAAATCTCATGAGAGCGTGGTAGCTATCCACTCGTCTCATAGCGGCTAACAGATAATCCAGCAGGGAGATGAGGAGCACGGTATTGCCGCTCGTCCTCAAGAACAGCTCCTGGTACATACAGGTTAGCACAACAATAACAACGGCTAACAGATATGAGCTCAAGCGTGGAAGATGCGTGTATGTCAATGCAACATCTTACAATAATCATCACAGAGAATAGCAGTAAGCAGCAACGATATAGCAGCACATAGTACACGCAATACCAGAAAGCATACACCTATATCCATGCCAAATCCCAAAGTTGTAAACAAGCTCAAATCCGTACCTTCAGTTCTGAGCTATAATTATCACAACAAAAGTCCCGAGTAACTCAAATCTGCCACCTGCTAGACCATAAACAACAACCAGCTCAGGGACACTACGCACAGAAACATAAACTGGGAGCCACCAGCTCAACCCAGCTCTATTCTACCTTTCTAGCACAACAACTAGCTCTAAACGAAGCACAAGGTAGAATCTAGTACTTACTCGAAGCACTACCTGAACAGAAGAATCAAATCTGCCAGCACACGAACAACGACGCACTGTAGCTCCTTCGCGTTCTTCTTCCAGCTTAACCCAAACCTTCGAAAGTGGTAGTAATGGAAGCGTCTCAACAAGGGGAACTCAACTCTACCAATCTTGCTCCAATCGGAGTCTTCTACCGCCGACAATCGGAGAAGATAAGGTTCGGTGAACAGTAGCTAGGGTTCGCGACAGAGCAAACTCACGGGAAAATATTCTAGGTGTCGGGGAAAGATATCGCGTACAAATGGTCAAAGTCCTCTGTTAAAAACAACTTAAGTCTCCCCAAATCTGATGAACAGTAGCCACCGACAACACAAGGCTTCACAGCTATCACCAACTCAGATCTGAGTACTACTCCAGATCTGAACTCTACGCCAAAACAGATTTGGACTCCTCCAAACGACGTCGCACATGAACACGCTCATAGCGACCAGATCACACACATCCAGATCTCAGATCTCAGCTGGTTCCTCTAAACGACATCGTACAACAATCCAACTAATTCATATACGTGTCTCGCTAAACGGCGTCGCATCGCTCCAAACCAGAACACTCAGATCTCACGCACGAAGATCAGTCAAATCTGAAAGTCATGAACCGCAGCGATCTACACCAAAACCACAAACCGAGTCGGTCCACACAATACTCGCAACTTGCGCACCTCAAATCTGGTTTCTCCCAAACGACGTCGCTTCGCTATCCGCGCAGGGGATTCAACCAGCGTATCCAGAATGGCTTGCGACAACCAGATTTGACCACTAGCCTTGATTACCATCAACTAGCGCTAAAGCCGAAGTCACCAACCAGCACTTCTCAACTCTCAAATCTGATTACTACCCCGCAAAACTCTCCAACTGTCCAAAGCTGCTTCCAATACAATTATATAGAGACTCGATTACGTTCACCAAGTATACCAGCTCAAATCTGGCTCGTCCCAGATCTGCTCATGCCAAATCTGGTCTATACTAAACCCGATTAATTAACTTAATTAATCCACAAATCTTTCGGGTCTCACAAGAAATGTATGGTTCTTTACCAAATGCAAGCTGCAATGGTGAGTATTTATGATATGCACTTGTTCTTATGCGAATTAATGCAGCAGCGTGTTTGCATGTCCCCATATAGAAATATGGAGTTTTGTTTTCATAATCATTGGTCTAGCAATCAGTTGTAGACGTTTAATCAATGATTCAGCTAAACCATTTTGAGTATGTACATGAGCCACATGATGACTCAATAGTAATTCTCACCGATATGCTAATAATCATTGAAAGTTTTTGAAGTAAATTCACCAACATTATCAAGTATAATATTCTTGATTGTATAATCAGGAAATTGAACTCGTAAGTTTTATATTTGAGCAAGTAATCTTGCAAAAGCCACATTCCTAGTTGATAATAAAGATACATGTGACCATGTGCTAGAGACATCTATCAATATCATAAAGTATCGAAATGTTCCACATGATGGATGAATTGGCCCACAAATATCACCCTGAATACGTCAAGAAACAAGAGTATTCAGTTTTTATCTTGGCTGGTGATGACCTTATAATAAGTTTCTCAAGAGGACATGCTTTACATTGAAACTTATTATTTTGAAAGATCTTCTGGTATTTCAGTGGATGGTCATGTGTATTTTCTATAATTTTTCGCATCATTATTGCATCAGGATGTCCAAATCGATCATGCCAAGTTGTTAATATTGGCGAATTTTGAACTACCATTTATGATTCGATTGGTCTTATATACGTATAATGCAATCCAGTATGGAGCATTGGTAGTTTTTCAACTATATATTTCTTTCCTGATTTATATGTGGTAAGACACGTATATTTCTCATTTTCTTCAGTCATTGACTGAGTATCATATCCAAGGGAATATATATCATTAACTCAACAAATTCCTTTTCGATTGTGGTGAAAACAACACATCAGTTATCATAAATATTGTACCATTAGGTAATAAAAACTGAGCTTTACCACGACCTTCAATCAAGTCTACAGGACCCGATATAGTATTTATCATTGTTTTTGTTGGTTTTATTTCCAAGAAATATCTTTTATCTCGGAGAATAGTATGTGTTGTACCACTATCATGTATGCATATTTCCGTGAGATTATTTGCTTATATAGCTTTGTTCCTAGCATTTTCAGATTAGACAACAAAACATAATTTAACATATGCAATTAGAAAACATAAAACATATAATAAATATCATCATAAAAATATTTGAAAATTATTACATTTACATCCCACCATTGAACTGATCATTTTCACAGAAATCAATCAGAAAATCTGCAGCATCAAAATGAGTCGAATCACTCAAGCGGTCAATGTGTTCAATGAATAGTCTCATTTTCTTTGCCCTTTAGTGATTTTAATAGAGCTTACAAAGATGCTTCGGGGCATTAGTGATTCTTAATAGCCATTTGCCCTTTAGTGATCCTTTTTTTTCTATGTACATGAAGAGACATTATTTTTAATGGTCTCACTGAGACCTAATGATTCAAGATGCATTTCGACATCGAGAGTCCATGACATATAAGTTTTTCAGTAATGTCAAGAGCAACAAATTCAAGCTTTGCCAAATTCGACATCGTGATGCTTGATAATAAAATACATTTTATTAGTCAAGATTCATTAGTATGACAATGAAAAATAATGCATAAACTAGCAATACAAGCATTGTTCGGAATAACGAAAAAGTGCGAGGCGAATACTCGCCGATAAATACAAGGTTAGTGAGTATAATAATCAAAATAATTATAAAAATTATCCTTGGATGAATCATCATCTTTTTCTTCCCTTTTGTAATTCGAAAAATAATGTTTGTAAAGAAAAATTTGATGGAAAAGAGTGATAGTGGGGTGAATGAATGTTTAGACAACAACAATTTATAAAATAAAATATAGCCGTTTATACCCGTTACTAGTCATTAAAATATATCCGTTTATACTCGTTTATAATCAAAAGATAAAATGTAATAATTTTATGTAACATTTTTATGGTAAAATGTGATGCATATAATGATAATCACAGTTAAATAATTTTGTATATCACATCACACTATTTATTATAATGAGGTGTCAGTGACTCATTTTATATAATAACAAGATATTATATATTGAAATATATAAAAATATTCGAGTGATCGTGCTAATAACGTGTTATAAATTAAAAAAAACATTAACCAGCTAAATTGAATAATTATTTTTGTAATAAACTCGAATATCTCCTTAATTGCTCCAAATGAGCTCTTAATTTTATATTAATAGGAAATTATTATTTCTCTATAATTTTCTTAATTTAGAGAGAATTAAAGTAGAAGAGAATTTGTATATTTTTGTGTGTATTTACAACGAAAATTACAAGACTATTTATAGACAAATGAAATGATTAAAATAATAAAAAGACATAATCACTTCATTTAATATTTAGACATCCAACAAGTAACAACTAATACTAACCATCTAATTTATTTGACTATTCCATAATAGTTGAAAATTATTTGTATTATCGCATAACTAGGTAATACCTTAGAATGTATTCTGATTCTACAAAAATAAACGTAGTTATATTTTTGAGAGTATAATACATAAAGCATCTCCAAACCAGACATTACAATATTTCGAACACAGGGAAGTGAAGAAGGGAGCGAAGGTGGATGAATTGAGAGGAGTGGAAAAATGGTTGAGAATAGAAATACAATTTCCAAAGAAAAGAATGTCTGAACTCCAAAGTGGCATCCTTCTTCATACTCCATGTTGTCACAATTATCTGAAAATAACGAATTTATCGGGCACGTAAAAGGTAATCGATACTTTTCTTTATAATAAGAATGAGTTCTTGTAAAGACATACAAAACTGCAACTAGAAAGAAATATCCCTTAAGCTACTTGATAATATTCCTATTTGCAGAATCCTGAGTAGCGACATCTTCATCGCTTATATAAACAACAGTATGAATGAATGGTGAACAATTTTATGCCTGCAGGTCCTTGTTTGAATTCCATCCTGGAGTTCTGGCCACACCACCATCCGTCAAGATGCCACCTCCATTCTCCACACTCAAGAGTGGGTCCGACTCAGGTTCCTTAGCCTTCAAAGACAGAAATTGTGAACGAACATTTCTCGAACATAGAGTGTACAATCAAAAGTAGAAAAATGTTAGGCACCTGCAGCAATTGTGCTGCTGCTTCAGCAACCGCCTTTTGCTGGTTCTCGATAGTGCAATGATAAGAATACAGCATCATGCCAACTACAGCAACCAAGATCCCTAAAATGTTTTGCCAGCTAAAGGGGTCTTCTAGAAGTAAGTAGCCGAATGTTAAAACAAGGCAGGTTTTCAAATGCCCTAGGACCTGATAAGTTACTGGTGATGTCTTTCCAATTACCAGAAAGGTACTGAAGTTCACGGACACTGATATCAGGCAGGAAAGAACAATAAATGCCTGTCATTAAATAGTCAAGGAGTTACGTCATGTGGAATATCTAAAAGCTGGAGAAGAGATCGAAACTGACCAGCACTTGAGGAGTGTAATTGAAAGCAAAGACATTCTGATTTGTCAACATTCCATCTAGAAATGGTCCAGCTATGAACAGAGCCATTGCCTGATAAGGACAAGACTGATACAAGAGTTGCGTCGAAGAAACCTTGAACTGCTTTTGGATGGTATTAGTCATCTGTTGATATTGAAGTTAAGATCCCAAAATGGCTTAGGCAAAATACAAGAAAAGCAAGATGCTGAAAATTCAGTGTATAACTATGATAAAGAGTGATTAGAATTATCTTCTCTAGACTAATCCTATAGCTAAAGCGAAGGATACAATTGTTAACGTGCAAAAACACATGAAAATGTGGGTTCCCTGAAGTTTAGAGAGCGGGCCATAAGGTAGTAAACAGTTCTTTCTTAACCGCATTATATTGCAGATTTTAGATGTGAATGAAATTCAAAAAGCATTAGATGCTCTAATCTAGTCAACTAAATCATAAAGGCCCAAGAGAAGCTGAATAACTATTATGTTGGATTTCTTCTTGGTGAATCAACCGTACTAAAGATGCTCTTTTGAGGCATGAGAGTAAAGAGAAGCATGTCGGGCCACAGAACAAGCTTCACTAAAGGGCTTGCACCTAAGTATGGGGGCTACACTTTATTGCACCCTGTGCATAGGCACACACCTAGTGGTTTCAATGTCTTGGCATCAGGAATCTCGAGGTTAAGGGAAATAAGCTCAATGAAAAATGGGAGGATACAATTTGGGCAACACAAGTTGTCACAACTGCAAGTATAGACAAAATGGAGCCCAGGGCATTAAGCTGCAGATCAGTCACTGTAGCAATTCCAACACCCACGAGAAGAACAGTAAGAGAGAGCTGGACATTCCTACTGCAAATGGCAATCGAGAAAGTATGAGCAGTAAATATTTAATCTTATAACCATCGCTTGGAATATAAATGAAGTACACTAGGCCAAAGTTGTCAATAAACTAAGCGCAAATTAAAATCTTTACTGTGACAGAGGAATTTGAAAGAGCCCAGATATTTCTAAAAATTAAACCATGGATAACAGATATTATGTTTTGAGGGGCATAATGATCCAAAATCAAACATAACATAGCAAACTCCGCTCCCCAGCCGTGAACATTACAAAATGAACAGTGGAAAGTTTTTGACATTGGTAAGCAACGTAAATGCTACTACAACTCGATTAATGGTTTATTTCCTAAAGGTGTTGGGAAATACTGAAAAGGAAGTTTTAGCTAACATACCAAGAAGCTAGCTTTATAGCAATGATTTAACGTGGATGAGGGAGTATAAAAAGTCAATTTCTATGATCATTGAAAGATATGATTGAAGACATCCAGCCTTTTTTGGCTATTACAATTCAGACAACATATAAAAGAACTTATGGACTCAAGAATTCTGGTCTACAAGAAAATAGATCAATAACAAAAAGTAAGGCAGAAATATTAGGCATCCAATCATCATCTAAGCAAAGGTGAGTCAAGCATCAAATTATACCAACAGTAACCTGAAAATTTTTCTGAAGAACAGAGTCTCTAGGAGAACAGTGCAAGGAATAATCGCCAACTTTGTCATCTGAAATACAGAATCACCAAGACAAGATATTTAGAAGGTATCATTACTTGCAAAATCGCAACATATGGAATTAAATATCTCCAAAAATTAACCTTACTGCAGAGAATTGCTCCACAAGTACCTCAAACATAGAGCTCAGGATGTTTACAAAACTCATCTAAGGAAGACTAATCTATTTGTAATAAGCAATTGGCTATGTGAATGAAAAATAACGGAAAAAACTAACAAACTAGAAATTGAGGCGTCTAGGTACTTCCCAGCATGCTTGCACAATCCTTTTACTATTAGGCAACTACTGTGAGTCATAAGAAGCTATAAATGTTTCCCTAAGCTTGGGCTCTTCTACTTGACATCTCTATTTCACAAGCTCCAACTGCTGTGGACAGGGAAGATTAACTTGATCTTCAAATGAGAACAACTGTCTCTTGCTATTCAGTTTTTTTATTTGATAAAAATTGTTGACCTTAAGGTACTTTGACTGCGTGAAGCGAAATGGAGATACCTCGAGTGGTAAACTTAAGAGAATTCTTTCTTCTAAGAGAGGATAAATAATAAGCTAATAATTACTATCCAAACCTAGTGGATTGAATATTTATATAAAGAAGGCAAGTCAGATTAACCTGATAGAAACCAACAGAATTGAAACCTAGGCTCAGATTCAGAAGTCCAATTGATGTTCCATTAAGAATTCCAAATCCCATAACTGCTCTTGGATCAAAAGGCTTGTGCTCAAACCATTTCATCCATAGTGCTACATGTAGAGAGCAAAATGTGACAAGAAGATGCCAGCTTGTCAAGGTTGTAGCTGAGGGCACAATCAAGGTAAAAAACCAAAAAGTTAATGACTTCAACAATTCTGATGCAGAACTAAAACCAGAGTAACTAGGAAAATCAAGAAATAACGAGAGTGATGTGGCTACAGTCATCATGACTTTACATCACATGAGACAAATAGAAATATTCCAATTTTAATGCACAGACTCAACAAACTAGCAAGGTAAAACTTAAAAGGTGCTCAATTGGGTTTGACAAGAATTGTACATTTTACTTTGGGATCATCGATAGAGTGCATGTATAAATCATTTCCGTGAAATAACTTCCACCAAAAGAAACATTAAAGTAATGAACTTCTCCGCATCATTAACTATTGCTGAAGTTTGTTCAAATCACAAATTTTAACTGCTTATGAAGTAAGTGTTTTACTACAAATTAAAGAAACGAGATACAGTGAGACAAGGCAACTGCTGAGAAAGGAGGAAGCAACAGTGCAAGCGAATGCGATCAAGAGGGGGTAATTAAATGACAACATGATAAGGCAAGATCATAAAGGAAAATAACTGAGACGGGATCCCATATCTTCATAATTGAGCTAAAAGAATGTGGCAAGTAAAGGTATCAAATGATCTTAAGTTATGTACTGCACTATCATCTTAATGAGAACCATCGTTTGTCCTTCCTATGAAGTCATAAAGACAGGAATGCACTTTTAATTCAAAAAAAAAGTTCCCAGATCCCATGACTGATTATTAAGCACAAAAATAAAATGCAGGTGCAACATGAAATGATTGGTTCATATATTGGAGAGGTTGTTCCAGTTGTCATTTTCGATCTTCCAATTCATTTTGACATAACTATTCAACAGTCCCCAGAATCTTGAAAAATACCACAGTACATATTACATCAAAATCCTCACCACATTGATTCACTCAGTTAACTGTGTAGTTATGAGTCCAACAACCACAATGACGAAAGTACAAAACCGGGAGAAACACAATACAAAATTCAAAATGGAGCATCCAAAGCAGCCCAGAATGTGTCTGGGTAAGAAAAGAAACACATAACAGGCACAAAAATGAATTATGCCCAGAACCTCTCACCGAAAGTGAAACCAAGTGTGCTGATGAGCGCCTTGTTGCAAATCACAATGGACACAGATGAAACCACGGAGAGGCTAAGCGCTCCAATTGTTCCCAGCTGATACCGCGGGCCTTCACTCATCTTTACGTCCCAGCTTCTGATCTAAATCCTCAATATCTATTCATCAAATACCATAAGTTGCCGAGTATGTTCGTCTCCAAAATCATGAATGCCTTCTATTCTTGAACATGGAAGGAGAATTTTCTAATTACCTCATTTCAATTAGCCACACAAATCAGCCAAAATCCAGACGAAAACCCACGGGTCCAGCTAAGTTGCATAGAACAAAGAATCTAAAAGGGAAAAAAATGAGAGAGAGAATAAGTTACGAACAATGCGCTTCTTCCCCTGATTTGACAAAATTCGGATGAAACTGTAAACCGATGAACTCGCAGTTTGAGGAAATCTATGTTAAAGGGAATGAAAATCTCACAATGTATTTGGCAAGAAGTAGAAAAGCCAAGAATGTGACTCCTATCACAGCCGTCTCCCAGTTCCCTAATCACAAGAAGAGATTAATAATAAGCTTCACATGCCATGAATAAATGAAAAAGGTGTAATCTTTAATCCGAAAAAGATCCTAATTGTCACCCCATGATGCACATTACTCCACACAGATCTCATCACAGAAACTATGTTGGTTTTCTTGGTGAAGTTCTTTACACCAAGGAACCCTTTGAGCTGTTGAAGTCCAATGGTAATGGCTGCCCCAGCCATGAATCCAACTATGGCAGCATGAGAAAGGAAATCAATCAAGAATCCCAGCCTGAATAGAAACATGAAACACAACATTTAGCCCAAAAAGATCAAAAGGAAAAAACTGGCCGATGACTGTTGTTTATGCTTTCACCGGAAGAAACCAAGGACAAACTGAGTGAGTCCTGCAAAGAACGTAGCCGTAAATTCAAGGCGTCTATACTCGTGTTTGTTTGTTGGATCAATCTCATCCTGAAGCAGACTTCCAAGCAAGATAGACACCACGGCTACTGGTCCGATGGCAATCTCCCTTGAGCTACCCATGATAGCATAAATAATTGGAGGCACGAAACTAGTATCTGCAATTTCATTCAAAAAGTCTTCAGGCAATCAAATGACCAAAAGATTTTATGCATTCTTTTAAAGATGCACCAAATCATAATGCCACTCACACAGCCCGAATTGCATGCACAGACTTGCAATGGTGAACCCTGCAATAAGATCACCTTTGAACATCCATTCAAGAATAGGGAAACAGATTGTATCCCGAGCAACAGTTTTCTCGACTTGGGCTGATTCTTGAAAGGGCGAAGCGGCTCATCAAGGAAAAACGTCTCCTTCAACTTCAATGGAGCTGCATGCTGCATAATTTTGCCAGCTTTGGTTTTCTATATTTATTTATTTATTTTTTTGGAAGGCGATTTTCTTGAATTTTAATAACTAACGTGAATCGCAAGCAAGATATTTATTGGGACAAAGCGTGGATGGAAAACGTTTGAATAAAAATGCATCAAATATTGAAAACATATGAAATTCAACGTGTCGACTTGTGGTTGAAAACATATAATAAACGTACACGTTGATATAATATAAATAGTAAACTATAATTATTATCGTAATGATCACTAAAATGAACATAAAAATTATTCTCCCCTTTATTACATAATAATGGAGTCAAAAGATGTCGAAATCAAAAAAATTGAGTGAGTTAAATGTTACAAACAAACAAAGGGATCTGACTTCAAAGTGTGGGAAGAATCCAAACAGTTAATGTTTGTTTTTGTCATAGGTTTTTCAAACCAATTATTAAGGGGTTGTCACATGGGACTTGGTCGTATGGTTCAATGAGTTGACTATCTAGGTAGGGAATTATTATTGTTATTATTTGTAAGGAAAGCGTTTAAGTTATTATTTTATATTTTGCTAGGTTCTTCATATACCAACACAATTAAATTGATATTTATCTATTTTGTTTAAAGCATGTACATTTTCTGCTTTTCATCCGCCATGCCTATGGTTGACCCCTGACATAGTTGAGACATATACAAATTAATAGAGGAATTTAACTAGAAATATGTATTGTAGCTCATTCAACTAGCATGACATTTTGACTTATTTTCCAACGTCCCGAGGTTCAAAAGGTAGCATGGAAGTTTGGTGTAGTAATAAATTGAATAATCAGATTTCATCAATTATCTAATAAGTTGATGATCTACGTGTTTTATAGGAATATCGTTATAGGTCACGTGACAAGTTGCAAGCAAAGAGGGACGTTGAGAGATTTGTCCTCGGAGGAGAGCGGGTTTCTCTTGATGACCTATCATCACGGACACTAGTTAGAGGGTGTCGAAAATGTTTCCAGTGAAACCTCTCTGATGATTAAGTTAGGTCGGATGCTCGGGAATAGAGAGCAATCGTGTATATAAAGCAGAGAGCTTACAAGTTTGTGAATGAATGTAAGGTGAAGCGTAGCTGAGTATTTATAGAGGAGTTAAGCGATGATTGCGGTCATGTCACCCGGTGTGTGATGCGCTTGAGCGAGTCTTACGACTGATGTTATACTCGAGATTCTTTAGGCGAGATTATCGTCCTGACTTGTCGGGATGAGACTAATTCATCGTGCACTCCTATTATGTCATCAGAGGCATAATCATTGGGAATAATAGAATGTGCCCGGGAGTTCGGCCACTGGCTCGGTCCTCTTACCTCGAGCTCATGATGTAGGGTCGTCGATCCTCAGGGCAAGAGGTATTGTAAAGGGTGAAGTTCCTCGGGTCCGAGATGATATATGAGGTATCATATATATATATATATATATATATATATATATATTGAACGCAGATGGAGGAAAGAAATGAATCTTTTTAGTAATCTTGTTGTTGTAACAGCTTACATGCACCCATTATATATAAAAGGAATGAAGAAAAAAACCTAACAATGATAACTCCATACATTTTGTAATCTAGATAACTTCATTAAATGAAAAGATAACTACATTATCTCCTAATTCTATAATTGAATGATAAGATAAAGATAAAGATAAAGATACGATAACTGGAGAGATAAATGGAGTTTGAAATAGAGTTAAAAGGAGTTTGAATCCCTTATCTCTAATACTCCCCCTCAAGCTAGTGAATAGATATTTATCATTCCTAGCTTGCGTGTGAACTCGTCAACGTTGTCTTCGAGAGGCTTTTAGTCAGTATATCTGCCACATGTTGGCCTGAAGGTATATAAGTCATGCAAACAGTGTTGTTCTCAACCTTCTCCTTAATGAAGTGCCTATCAATCTCAACGTGTTTTGTCCCGTCGTGATGGACAGGATTGTGGGCAATATTCACAGCAGCCATGTTATCATAGTAGAGGCGCATAGGTTCTGAATTCGGCATCCTTAATTCGTCCAGTATTCTCTTGAGCCATAAGCCTTCGCAAATCATGAGCCACAGCTCTAAATTTGGCTTCAACACTACTTCGAGCCACGATCGATTGCTTCTTGCTTCTCCAAGTGACAAGGTTACCCCATACATGAGTACATTACCCCTCCTATCCATTATTGATCCAGCCCAGTCAGCATCCGTGTAGACTTCAATTATTTTACGATCATATCTGCCAAATAAAAATGCCTTTCTCGGGATTTCCCTTGAGATACTGCAGAATGATGGATCTGTTTTGACAGATCCTGATTAAGTTTTGAATTACACAAAACCTGTTATTGTGTTTCTAACAATTCTACTTAAGTGTACAGCTTTTAGAAACGAAGAAGAAGATGTCGTGAAGCTGAATTTGTCCAGCAGATGGTTTGACAAGATTAAGTTCAGCAGCTGGTTTAGTTCTTCATTGTTATCGGCAGCTGGATTAGCAATGGAGACGTCCAAAGTTAAGTCAGGTGTTCGAAATCAGGCGGAGGCCAAGTTGAACCAGCTGGAACAGGAATTGAGAAGTCTGCTGGAGAAATAGATCGAAGAAGAGTGGAGCGTTAACAAGAGCTGGTATCAGCAGTGATGACGTCAACATACATTCTGGAGAAAGCAATGAGCAGCAAGGATGACGTCATCACAATCAGATGAGAAGAGAGTCTCTAGTTACTGTTGACGAAGCTGTTGTCAGTTACTATTCACGAAGCTGTCGGCAGTTGCCATTCATATTACTGTTGACGAATCTGTTAGCAGTAGCGATTCTTATTACTGTTGACGAATCTGTTAGCAGTCGCGATTCATATTACTGTTAACGAATCTGTTAGCAGTCGCGATTCATATGACTGTTAACGAATCTGTTAGCAGTCGCGATTCATATTACTGTTGACGAATCTGTTAGCAGTCGCGATTCTAATTACTGTTGACGAATCTGTCGATAGTCGCTATTCAAGAAGCTGTTGACAGCTGATGAGCAATGTTGAACAAGAAGCTGACAACAGCAAACGTAACAGTGAAGAAAGCGACTTCGCGCTAAGATTCAGCAGATGGTTTGCGATGACACAACCAGCTGGTGTAAATCAAATGATGACCAGTTGGAGTGCAAATCAAATGTTAATCAGCAGTTGGTAGCAACAGCACATCCAGTCGAAAGCTTCTATGAACCAGCTGTTGCTATGCATCCAGTCGCAAGCTTTGCGTATCCAGTCGCAGTATTTGAAGTATCAGCCGTTGCATGCAATCAACGCTCAAGATGGAAAGAATCAATGGCTGAAATAGAGTCGTGCAATTGCCTCAATTCAAGGGAACAAGATCTGTACTATTCTGAGAAATAGTACAATATGGTTAGCTACCACACTTGGAACACACCCAGTGGCCACCATTTGTTGCAGATTCAGTTGAGCTGTGCTTTGATTTCCTTTCCGGTTGGAGTCTTTGGTTGTTGTTCAGCATCTCATGCATAGCATCTACATTTTATAATTGCTGTTTTATAGTTGCTCTCCGTACTGGGGTTTGACCCCATGTCCCTCCGGGGCTTGGTTTGTTTCTTGTTGTGTTGTTTTCAGGAAACCCAGGTTCTACAGCTGGTCGTGGGTTTAACCCAGCTGGTGGTGCCCCGGGAGGTGGCTAGTGTGTCCCAGTAGCATATAGCATATATATATATATATGTATCTGTTAGCCAGGGGGATGCCCTGCGCTTTGTTGTTGTACCCGTAGGGGATATGGTACATGTATGGATTATGTATGCTTTGTCGTTGCTTGTTTTATGATTTGGGAAACTTATTTTAAGTATCGCTTTATTTTAAATTATATGTTTAAAACCGTCGGGCCTAAAAGCAAAAATTTTACCCACTTTTTGATAGCTTCCGCATGTGTTTATCTGTAGTGAGCACGAGGCCTGACAACGACTCAGCCGGCCGATCACAACGTGCAAAGAGGGAATTCAGCTTTCAAAGGAATCGGGCTCAATATGTATGCGTGAACGCACAACAGACTCATTCTTAACCAGTACATAACATCACACGCACAAACAGATGTGAGCACATAAGCAGCAGTCAATGCAAAACACAACAGCTAATCCACGACAGAAATATTCCCAAAGTTGATATCGAAACTACTTATGATGGTCCCGGAAATAGGATCACTAAGTAAATAGGAGTTCAGGGGGGGAGGTTGAATGAACTCCTTCGATTTTTCTATTTCAAAACTCTTTTAAAATGTTTGGATCTCAGTTTTATGCAAACTTCTCAGCCAACAATATATGTGCGGAAATAGGCTGATTGGTTTGTGAACAATGAACAATGCGCAACAGTAAATAAATGCGTAAGTAAAAGATTGAGTCGAGAGTTTGTTTCTGGAAGTTCGGATATCAATATCCTACGTCTCCCCTTCTTCCTCCTCGGAAGGTAGCACTAAAAGCCTTTCTACAATCACCCGATCCCGTAACCCGCAGCTACGAGAACTCCTAGTGCTTTACAATACTTCACGCAGACTTAGCTGCTGGTTTACAAGACTTTGAACGTTTTTCGAACTTCTTTGAAAAGACAGTTCGTTTACAGACTCAATGAATATATCAATGAAAACACGTATCTAGAGACTGTAAATATCTTCTGGTATCAACAATGAATAACCAGAAGATTGACTCGAAGGTAATCCAAATGAAGAACAACTGTAAAGTTCTTCGAGTCTTTGAGCTTTTTGAAGATATCAACGAAGTGTAAGCTCTGTATAGATTTTGGCAGCGTGACAGCAATAGATAATGAGCGAAGTGTATCTTCTTCAACACTGCTGCTGATATTTATAGGCTTCGACTGCAACGGTCATATTAATTCTCCAAAGGAAAATGAATCCCGTTTGAATTACTGCCAAAATCGTACACCGTAATTCCTGCTCCACTACAAGGTAAAATTGCTCACTGACAGAGCCAATTTGTCTTCTTTCCATAATTGTGCAAGCATGGAGAAACGGCCTCTGTACATTGTACTATTTACCCAAAATAGTACCTAACTTGTCTCCTTCATTCCAGGCAACTGTACGATCGTACAAATCTTTTCCCTATGAGCAAACGATCGTATTTGAAACACTTTGAACTTGCGCCTGAAATAACTTTGATAACCAGCACTTACATCCATCGTCGTTGTCAAGAACTTCGACTGGAAAAACGCTTGGAAGAATTCACCTGCTGATATGCATATGCATTTTTCCATCTGCTGATTCCTTTTAAGCGATAAAACGATGTCGTGTCAACTTATTTAAGTGACGCCGTTTTATTATCTTTGTAAAGCATCTGCTGGTTGAAGTCACTGTAGCTGTCTGCTGATATGTTTTAAACAAAGCATCTGTTGATATGTCAAAGGAACGCTTCTGCTGAATCAATCAAAACGCTGTCGTTCCAACTTAACCAAACGATGTCGTTTCGCAATCTTCAAAAAATATACGTAACCAACTGCTGAACTCTTCAAGAAAGTATCTGCT
>KQ989521.1:127036-153888 GCA_001598015.1 Dorcoceras hygrometricum | reverse complement strand
GGGCTGTTTCTTGCTGCTAGCGAATTGATGTAAGAACGCCTGGCTGAAGTCTTGGAAACACTTGATACTCCCAGCTGGCAGTAGATTGAACCACTGCTGGGCAGCTCGGACTAGTGTAGTCAAAAAGATACGGCATTTAATCGGGTCAGAATACCGGTGGAGCAAAGCAGCGTTCTCAAATCGAGATAGATGCTCCTCGGGATCTCCCATCCCATCATATTCCCCAACATTGTGATATTTGAAGTGTTGGGGCAGGTCGGCATCCAATACCTCCGTAGAAAATGGCACCTCCCGAGCAGGCGGGGGAGGCGGTGCCGAGCTTTTTTCCTTCCTCAGATTCTCCAATTCCTCATACATCCTCCTCATCTCTTCGGCTCGCTGATTCTCCAACTCCTCTCGCATCCTTCTCATCTCCTCGGCTTGCCGAGCTTCTAACTCTTCACGCATCCTCCTAATCTCTTCTGCCTGTTGGTCGAGATTAGGTGGTGGTTGCGGAGCATGTTGACCCGCCAGTACTTGCGCCACAGTAGCGGCTACTAATTCAGCTATCTGGGCGGGAGTAAGAACAGGATTCTCCGATCCCTGCGCGATACTTTCTGTGTTGCTAGTCTCCCCACTACGCTGGGTTCTAGCCCTCTTCGGTGGCATCTCGTACTTTCTTCTACAAATCTTTTCCCACAGACGGCGCCAATTGATGTAGCCAAATAATTCAGCCGACGAGCTACTACCACGTCGAGGACCTCGGGCGTGTCGGGCGTCGGGGATTGTTGAAGGGGTGCGTACTCCTGCAACCAACAAACACTTGTGAAAGGGCGCCGGAGATGTATCCGGCGAAGCCCCTCCGATGCTTAAGTCAGCCGTGCACGAGAATAAAATGAGAGGAATGTAAGCTGTGTGCGAGAGAGTGCAATAATAAGTGAATGAATCCCAAAGAGCAAACCTGGGGGGTATTTATAGAGGGGCTAGGCAGATGAATCGTCCCGTGGGCACGTTCTATCGAGACGTGGGTGAGATCGTGCGCACGCCTTCCGCATAATACGACCCACGTTCTCCGTCCTTTGCGGAAGTGCTTTAACACATCGAGTTGGGGTCCTCGGGAGAGACCTCGAACTCATCTGGTCTCCTCGGGCTTATAAGCTCTTCTCCTCGACGAAGGAGCTCGGGTGACTCCCGAGAGTATAGCGAGAGCTCGAGGAAAGGCCCGAGCTCCGAGCTCTTTGCGCACCTCTCGATTGCTTTTGCCCTTGATGAAGTAGGGCAGGTTGATGCTTTGTCCTCGGATACAGTGCTACTAAGGGTCTTCGGGTCCCGAGCTACTAACGGGGGTATCAAATTCCACATAGTTTTTTGGACTTATTGATCCAACGTCCACAACTTCCGCAAATTTTCGTAGTTTTATAATTTCGTGGAAGACCAACCCGCAAATTTTCGTAGTTCTTAATTTCGTGGCGAACCCAACAAGTCAGATGTTCGCTGACTGAATAACTAATATAAAAATAAATATTAAATATTGAAAGAAAAGTCCGATGACGTCACATCTCTGACTCTTTCTTTCTTAATGGATCCCCCACTGTCCCTTCAACAGACCTCTGTTGCTTGTCTTCCTTTCTCTCTCTAAAACATTCTCAACTCTCTCTCTCAAACACACCAGGTTAACATGGTGAACGATGATCTGCACATAACGGTGCCCACCTATTTCCGATGCCCCATCTCCTTAGAAGTCATGAAATCCCCCGTCAGCTTGTGCACCGGCGTCACGTACGATCGCCGCAGTATTCAGCGGTGGCTCGACGCTGGGAACAACACCTGTCCCGCCACCATGCAGCAGCTTCCAACTAAAGACCTCGTTCCCAATCACACCCTGCATCGCCTCATCAAACTTTGGTCTGAATCGGTACCCACTCGCCCCGAAAATCCGCCTCCTTCGCCCCAATCACTCTCTCGCGACCGAGCAGAACAAATCATCCTCCAGCTAGAAATTGACCTGAAAATGATTCACAACACCCCTTTCCCTCGCTTTTCTACCCTCAGCCATAACCTATCCACGCTTATTTCATTTGTTAATGAAGGGTGTGACAATCGGAAGGTTGTTATGGAGGCTGGCGGAAGGATTTTCCCGCTGCTCGTTTCCCTTGTCGGAAAGAAGCAATCTTTGAATGATTTATGTTTGTTGGAAAAAATTATTCTTTTGTGTAACGTAACGTTAAAGAATCTAGGGAAGATTGATTCCGATGGAAGCGATAATGCTAAGTTCCCAGCTATTGAAATGGGGAAGTATGATTACAAAACAATTATCATGACGTGCTTAAAGCAAGGAAGATTGGAGTTGAGAATTGCGGTGGTGGAATTTCTTGAACTCATGGCTACGCATTTGGGTTCGCAAATGCAGCAATCTAGCTTAATCCCACAAGACGATGAGATGTATTTTGAGCTACTGAGGTTAATAGTGGACTCAAATTGGAACACTAATGCATTGGAAGCTTCCCTCAATATTTTGTCCCGATTCGTTGTTTACAAGAAGAATATATCTAATATGGTGCGTGCAGGATTGGTGAAAGCGCTGACAAAGGCCCTGTCGGAGCCGGAACTTAGCCCCCCATTGACGGAAAAAGTACTCAAGCTCCTTGAAATCGCGTCGAGTTGCAGAGAAGGGAGGAACGAGATTTGTGGAAATGAGCTGTGTGTGCAGGCCATATTGAAGAAGGTGCTGAAGGTTTCGAACACCGCGACTGAGCTAGCCGTGACTTTGCTATGGAGCCTGTGCTGTTTCTCCGGCGACAAGAGGGTGGCGGTTGTGGTGGCGGAGAGCAGCGGCGTGGCTAAGATCTTGCTTCTTCTGCAGAGCAATTGCTCGCCGAACATTAGGCGGATGTGCGGTGATTTGCTTAAAATGTTCAGATGCAATTCCAAGGGTTCTTGTCTTTCCTGTTACGATACAAAAACAAGTCACATTATGCCATTTTGAATTTGTGGGATTTTTAGATTTTGTTAGTTTATCTGGAAATAGATTTGTTTATTTCATATATTTTGTAAATTTGAAGAGATTTTTGCTTACTCTATACTCTTTTATTCTATCTGAATCTCTCTAACTAAAAGGGATGCTGAAATTTCTCACAGTGACTGGATTGTCGCAGTGCATATGAATTGGGGTTGTTGATTTGACGTCTCATCAATTTGGTTGACATTTATCCCCTAAACAAGAAAATCAAAGTTTTAAATTGTTTGCGATTGTGAGCCATTGAACTTGGGTGAGAGACGGAATACTAAGTTCATGTGCTAAATACAATTGATGGTTTCCCAAAATTTTGGGTTCGAGTTCTTTTTATTTTTTATTTTTTGAGGAGTAAATTTATGGAAAACCATGTTAGATATTGATGTAGCCAAATTATCTCAACCGACGAGCTGATATCACCTCGGGAGTTCGGGACGTCTGGCACTGGCGGATGGAAAATGCTTCTTATTCGAGCCTACAACCACAAATCACAGCTCATGGGGTGTCGAAAGTATGTTTGACGAAACCCCTCGATGCTTAAGTCAGACAGGATGCAAGAGCAAAAGGGGAACAATGGAAATATATGCTGGATGCAAAAAATGCTAGAATGTGTGTGAAGGAATGAGGCATACCTGGTATTTATAGAGGAGCTAGGCGGTGGAGAAGAGCATATCCCAGAGAATATTCGCATGCATCGGGTATCTTGGGCGAGATATTCTCCGCGATACTCATGATCTTATCGTTTAAATTAGGAAAGACGTATCATCCCTGGATTCTTCAAATAAGGAAATACGTATCTGTGTTGGATTCTGTTTGCCATCATACTGTTCTCGGGCAATAGATCGGGCGAACACCCGATCTTAGAGTGAGTCCTCGGGAAACTTCCCAATCTTAATAGCATAGGTCGGGCCTGGAGTGCGCTGCTCGATTCTCGAGTCCCGAGATATAATAGGGGCATCATATATAAATTTCTTATATGTTTTTAAATCCAAGTTTATGGAAATATTTCAAAGCTTTCAGACCCTCACTACTTCAATCTTTAATCAATTTATCAACAATAATGATCCGTGTAGTTGATGGATACATATATGACAGAAAGAGACAAGTTGCTGCAGTTGTTGAAACATGGAACATCAAGTTGCCAAGTCTGGTCCAATGGGAGCCCATCGCTTTCAATTAAACTATCCTTGTAGATTATTACAGATTTGACCATTCCCAACCACTCTTTTGAAAAACTAAAAAAGGAAAAGAAAAATAAATATTTGATGTTGGTTGTCATGCGACTCATGGCGAATAATTTTTTGATTTCTTAAAACCCTAATAATTAATCGATTCCACCCGTTGCTTCAATAGGTTGTTTCTTGGGTCCTCAAGTCAAATGTTTTGAAATTTTATATCATTCATAGTAATATATTTATGGTTCAAAAGTATTGTCTTATCAACATTTAGACTATTTTTTTTGTATATATATGTTATTGGATATATCATTGTTTAAGATTGTAATAAATTTTTGGGGATAGTGAAAAAAGAGGTTGCCAGTAAGAAAAAACGAGCTTCTTATTCACTGATATATGCGATTCGGGAATAGACGAATCGTTAGCTACCAGCCTCTTTGCTCTAACTCCTTAGCTGCCTACCTTCATCAATTAACTCGTGGCTCATAGTAAGGAAGAGCCTAATCCTATTTCCCATCGTGAAATAGTAGGCTCGTTAGCATCCTTAACTCAAGTGAATGTAGAGCTGCTATTCTATTCCTTCAAATGCTTCAGCAATAGGCAACTCGTTAACTCATAGTAAGATAACGCCTTACTACATTCCTTCCTGATATAAAAATTGTGATGGGAGTCAGTCAGGGCCGGAGCGACTCTTAGAGTAGGGTGTCTCACACCCCAAACCAAATTGTTATTTGTTAAATAATATTAATTCAAAAAAATTATAGTTATATCTTTTTATTTCTTTTCAGCTTTAATTAATTTGAAAAATCCATCAAGAGAACATCATTGAAAGTCGGGAGCGGATATCATTTCATAGCTTACCAGTGAGAGAAAACATCAGTTTCAATCAAAATAACCGACCGAACCGAGTTAATATGCAAAAAAGGGTTTTATTCGTTCTTAATCACTTTTAATCTTTAAAATATAAATTAGTTAAATTTCCGGTTGTCAGCACAAACTTTAGTACGAAACAAACCAAATTTACTTTACAGAGATAATTTAAATAATATCAAATTTTATAATAAAGTCACTTATAATATAAATATTACAGTTTTCTAATATTGTATTGAACTCTCATGTACTTCCACTTTTGAAGCAGAGACAAGTAGTTTACCCACCCCAATAATTATTCTACAAAAAGTACGCAATTTTTTCTTTAGAAAATGGAAATAATGGCTAACCGGGTTCGCTTCACTTCTTGGATGAAAAGAAACATTTTGGTTGTAGGCCCAACCCAGCAACTTAACCCAATCGAAAGCTGAGTTTTTTTATCTTTTAAAACTAAAAGGGCCTTAAGAAATTTGCGTGATATGAAGGAAACGGGCCCATATGGGCCTGAATTACATGTCCACTTTCTACAGCCCCTTTTCTTTACTCTCTCTTTCTTCCTTCTTACTCGTTCATTTCAATTTGATTTACAAACATCTATAATAGTAACTAATGTTCAATTAATTTAGTGAAGTTTAAATTAAAGTTACTGTTGTTTTCTCATTTGCGTAGTGATCAAAAGAATAAAGCGTTTCACAAGTAATTTGTTTTATAATTATAACACTTTATCTAATTTTTAAATTTATGAAATTATTAAATATTTTTATCATTTTCTTTAAAACATTAAATAATCATATTTCTCCTAAAGTAAAAGAAATAAAGAATATAAAAACAAATTATTTATATGTACGCATCATGCATAAGAAATACTAGTCTAAATTATTATACTACGACCCATTTTCATATCCCATGTACAGGGAAAAAATATCTAATAGTATTTTTTACTTTTAAATTTTGCTAATAAATCTTAATTAAACACCCTAAATTTGAGGACACAATAAAATTTCATTTTATATTGGATATGATCCAATCATGTAATTTCAGAAATACCATACTAGTAGAAATCAATGAAATCCTGTGTGGCATAATTAATTAATTTATTGTAAAATTGCAATGAATCTGAGATAACGTTGAACTCGATCAAATAGCTTTTTACAAGCTTCGCAATGTGAGTGAGCAGTGGGATATATCAGTTTACTGTGTGGTGGAATATCTTTCGCACGTTGAAGTTTATTTCAGTTTTTCATCCAAAAAGATACAGCATCTTTTCTCAAGTACAATTCGTAGATTTGTGCATGTTCGTATCTGTATTGGGAATTTTAATAAGATGTGTGAAATCCCGCGACCCTTTCTCGGCCATTGTAGCACGTGTATCGCCCAGGGGCCAGGGCATAAGGGGCATGATGATTTGACGTCTTCCTCACCTTTCTCCGGCTTATCACCGACAGTCTGTTCAGGGTTCCAAACTCAACGATGGCAACTAAACACGAGGGTTGCGCTCGTTGCGGGACTTAACCCAACACCTTACGGCACGAGCTGACGACAGCCATGCACCACCTGTGTCCGCGTTCCCGAAGGCACCGCTCTCTTTCAAGAGGATTCGCGGCATGTCAACCCCTGGTAAGGTTCTTCGCTTTGCATCGAATTAAGAAAAAATTAATCGTTACTGTTTTGATACACAATAGGGTACTTTCCATTGCTAATGGGTGAATCCCATATATGTGAAAGTCATCTCATTCAATGGGATGGATAGCATGCTATTGAACTAGCGCAGCCTGAATTCTGAGTTAAGTAGAAGCAATTAGATCATCGAGACGTAAACCAACACAATAACGACCAGCCGATTGATATACCGAAACTTTCCCATACAACTCGGTACTACAGCGCGTTATCCTTTTAGATTTGCTTCGTAACAATAAGAATGAACTTCTATGAAATGAAAGAGTTTCACAGAAAATTGTCATGATCGTCGGATATCATGAGAAAGAAGAAACCACACTATAGGAATCGAGAAAGCATCGTCTGAAATTTCACAAGACGTGTAAAAAAACTGAGCATTTAATAGGGTTTTAAAGAGATGGTATAAAAAACCTGAATAGATTCAACATGTAGAGGTATTGATTGGAGGAGGCAAAAAACTAACAGTTTCGATGTTGGAAATCTGCATGCCCCAATAGGGCAATAACGACAAACAATAACCTTTTAGTAACTTACACTTGTGAATACTTTTGTCCCATCACCATTAATAAACACATTGACCAAATCAAATCTCTCTACACCATCACAAGACCATACATACAAATACTGGCCACCATTTATTTCCATGTATATTAAATTATTCCGCAGATTTTTTGTTCATGCATAGATTTTTATTTTCAAGTGATTCAAATTGTGGCCACGTCTGTCTTTCAAATAAAATATTATCTTAAAAAATATATATATAAAATAAAATATTATCATACATGGTCCGGAGTCTGGTCAGTTAAACGGGACCTTTTATAAAAAATAATAACATTTTAATTGGGATATAGTGTTTGAAAAAATGATAGATGGCAGAGTAGAAAGTGACATGTCGAACAAATTGTTTTCATTGTTATCCAATCATTTTTATGACAGGAAATTACGAAGTAGATTTTCCTTACAGTAACTTCAGAAAATCGAAAATATCTGGTCGTTTACGACCACAGTACAAATACTTCTCTACTATACATGTACAAAAAAAAAAAAAAACTACCCAAAGAACGTTATAATATTATAATACTATCTATACATTGTTTCGATTATTCAAATTTTATATGTATGTTTTATTTCATGAATTTTAATCGCATTCATTCAATACGTATTTTATCGTTTATTGCATGGTAGGGACATACGCAACGGTGCTCACGAAATTTTTTAATACTAAGTTTTTATACTGCTGAGATATTTTGTAATAATTAGAACAAAATATTATTATTATTATTATTATTATTATTATTATTATTATATACGAAGATATTCATGTTAAAATGACTTGACAAAAACAATAAATTCTAGCTGACAATATTTTCTGCTGAAGAGTTGTGTAATACTATGACTTAAATACCCATCTTTGCATATTAACTCGGTTCGGTCGGTTATTCTGATTGAAACTGATGTTTTTTCTCACTGGTAAGCTATAAAATGATATCCGCTCCCGACTTTCAATGATGTTCTCTTGATGGATTTTTTAAAATTAATTAAGGCTGAAAAGCAATAAAAAGATATCACTATAATTTTTTTGAATTAATATTATTCAAATAATAATAATAAAAATTTGGTGACAACGGCAGCTGTGGACGACAGATTAGCTAGGAGGCAGCGGCGGCTCTTGGCGACGTCGATGGTTCCCTGCGGCGGAGGGTGTTGGAATTGTGGAGAGGAGAAAAAGAAAAATATGTGAATATGTTGTGTTTGCAGGTGTGAAAAATGGTTTCAAATTTTAAAGAAGAAAATGAATTTATCAAGGATTTCAATTGTCATGCCAATACTCATAAAAATAATTCTGACGAAGAAAATATCTACTTATCATTCTGATATCAATCTGGACTAAATATTTTGAAGATCATATTTACTATTTGAAAATAATTTTTATAAATTAAATTTGCCAGTATGATAGAAACCATTCTCCAGAGTCTATTATCTTATCTATATATACCTATCAGTAAACGATCCGCCAGACTCTGTTATTTTATTTAGTATCTATTGTTTATCTCGAAACCCTAACACCACAAGATATTTATCAACCAAGCAGTTTTTCTTCTTGTTGCTTTGAATCTGATATGTTCGAAAAATCAATTCTTAAAATTACCAGCCAGAATTCAATTATGACATATACTCGATGCATATAAACGACCGCTTGCAACGCAAAGGAGACTCGAGGGTTTGTTATGTAAGGTAGCAAGGGCCTATGGCAATTGGAGGGGTGTGCCAGGGCTAGATTTGTTCCGAATTAATCGTGGATTTTACCTCCATATCCATTTGCATGTTGATCGTTATGAGAACAAGAATCCACATCAACACTTATAATATATCGAAGAATTAATATATATTACTTACTATTATATATTATTATTACTTATAATATGTTATTAAATTATATTAGTTCATAAATTAAATTCGTGGTATGGTATGGAACAGCGACATGCACAAAAGTTTTTCTAACTTTTGGAATGGAACTGAGTATAGATATTAATTAGTTCGTGAATTAAATTTGTGGTATGGTATGGAACAGCGACATGCACAAACACGTCTCGATTGAGTATAGAATATAAACCAAGACAGATTGTGTGTTATATATATATATATATATAGTTTCGGAGATTTCCGAAATTCCTATTTGGAAAACATAAAAAAATAATAAAAGTGGGAGACGTCGCAATTGGCATCCATTTTAATCTTTAGTTTCAAAACTTTACAAAGTTTGGGATAGCAAAAAATTCAAGAGTTAACTCAATTTTTATAGGTTAATTGTGTGCCAGATGATTTTACTAAATTTTACTCTATTGCACACGAATAGAACCCAAGTTTTTGGGCCAATTCATTAGTTCTGGCCGGATAAAATTTGCATCTACAAAAAATAATGGTGCAATTATTTTTCATCGAGGCTACTTTGTATTAAAAAAAGAGATGGAAAAGTTGATTGTGGAGGATATCGAATATATATATAACAGCTCAGTATCATAGATATCCATTTCTACGTATAAGTCGATATCCACACAATTTTTTTATTTAAAATTACGTGACCCTGGCATGAATTACACTATGGTGCCCATGTTTCTTTAATTCTTGGTCTAAGCAGTCAGCAGTGCATGTGACATTTAATTCAAAGCCTCAAAATCTGGAATTTAAAATACCAATTCTTGGTTGAGGATTATGTTTATGCTTCTTTTTTATATATATATATATTTAGTCAAGACTTCTTTCTATATATTTCCAATTCTGTTGTTTTTTTATTAAGCTTCACTTGCGTACTACATGTTTCTTCCCATTTGTTAATTTGGCAGGAACAATAGAGTTTCGATCTAAGTTAAATGTTGACTAATTAGGTTAATTTATTTTATAATACTAGGGGTTTTTCCTTAATACTTGATGAGCATGGTTTAAATTGCTTTAAAGGGATAACAAAAGCTTTAATTATTTCTTTGAAAAGGTTTAATTGTTATTTCTAAGAAAATTTTTGTGAATCCGATATTAGGCCTTAATTGTTTTTAAATGTGTACAGATATGTTCAATTAGTGGATAAGTAACATTTAATATTTGTGTATATCCCCACGGATTAAAATTAATGAAAAATATATGCAATAATCGAAAATTGATGATGGCATGCATGACATAATATTTTGTGTGTGGGGGCTACTCTCCCTGTTGCTTTTTAGATTTAATGCATTTGATATTATATAATATGTACCATAAATTATTTAAAGAAAAAAAGTCAGTAGCTGCATGACAATTGGCATTTGGACCATTAAAATCGACCATGCCTTCCTACTAAAATAAAACATTAATTCAGTTGTCTGTCACACCCCCTACACAAACGCATGCAAAGGTTATCCATATTAACAAATATATACTTACCTTATTAATTATGCCACGCCACATTAATTACAACATAATAACAACAATCATATATGATCTCTTAATCACGACGACCTATATTAATTAAAAATTACAATATTAACAGCCATTATCATGAATCTAGTGCGAAGCCTTTGGAATTTGTTAGATATATCTTAATTTTTTTCATGGTGACCAGATTCTATTAACAGACGATTTTCCGAATAAAAGAGAGTATGCAATGGGATTCTCGGTCCCTTTAAGATAATAAAATAATCTTCTCGATCCAAAATGACGGGGGATATTAAGATACAGATTCAAAATATACGTGTCTTTTTTTTATTCAATATAACGTAATTATATTAAGTCTAAGGCTTTGTTTGTTTGTCAGTTTTCTAATCAATTCATAGTAACTGCATATGAGCATCATAGTAGTTAAGCTTCACATATAAAAAGAAATTTGCCCAAAACAGGTCATTGACATGCAGTAATTACGGCAAATTTTGACACCATTAGATAGGAATATTATACTTATCATTTGTTGGGGAGGAGAACATTCATTGATATCAGTTCAGTTAAGTCCGAGTCTTCTTCTTTGGAGTTTGGTAAAGAGAATAGCTCTAATATGAACTTACTCGACTCGCAAAGTGAAACTAGAAGAAGAGTTGATTCTCGGCTTGGCAACGCTATTTTATTAAGGTTTTCGCATCTCGAAAGATGGTTAGATAGCTAACAAAGACAAGCATGAGAGATGAAAAAGGGTTCAATATAATCTTAAGTGCTAGAACGAACAAAGGTTTATAGAGTTAGTGGTTTATAATTGTTTCATATTTTGAAATAAATGTACAAAATAACAATGAAACTATAATTTTTAATAGCTTTAGAATATTTAGGCAAGATGTACAAAATTAACGATTTTGGTCGGACCTATTGATTTTTCACCAGAAAAAAAGTAAAATTTTTCGGGCTGAGCGATTGTCAAGTAATGATTTACATTCTTTTAACTTTCCGTCCGCCGGACAACAGCTACTCTATAAGAAGACACGAGGTTGGTTAAAACCTCAACCCCGTTGCGTTGTTAGTATACAAAGTTTCATCTACAGCCTGTAATGCTGCATGTGTCCAAGTCTCAGTTTTTGCTCTTTTCTATAATACCAATTAAGACTCATAGGTGCAATATTAAAGAAACCCATCAATGATTTTCAGAAGCTAATGGATTCCCACTCATTCATGATCTCGCATGGATAGAATCCTGATATATTTGGGCAACAAAAAAAAATAAAATCGAATCGCATATTTGATTTTTATGCTTTGTCTGAGGTGGGCTGTTCTTTTAATATTTTTAACTCCAATCTAGTTGTCTTCTATTTACAGCTTTAATTTGAGGATGCTGAAGTGGGGGAGCCTTGGACTTTGTGTTGGATAATTGACTTTCCGATTGTGCTGTTGGTGGGAAAATACGGTAATAAAGAGAGGGCCATCGTATAGTGCTGGAAAGCACGACACTGCATACATCAGACCTATATATACACGCATACACACACTATTTATATAGGCATCTGTACAGCCAGCAGCATTTCTATGCTGGCGCCGCTCGTGCGCCGCTAAAATTTCCAAAATAGCTCTCCGATTCACAGATCTCAATGCCCCATTTGTTGAAGCTCGGGCATTTTGTCGATTGTTTATTCTGAAGAACGTGTCTTTCTATACATTTCTTATTTGTGAACCCAAGTATATCACTTTCCGTTTCCACCAAACAATTCCCGAAGTCAATATACATAGAACTTGGAGTAGTGATCGTTTAAATTTCGTAGCGGGTTCGTTTTTGGTGTGTACCTGTCAATGTGGGATTGGAGTTTCGGAGCCATAATCAAAGGAAGGGTCGGTTGAATTGTTGGGATTTATTATTTGAACTAGTTATTTTATAGCTCGGATTAATTAACTTTGGTTGAGGAGGACTCTCGATTTGGTCTGTGTGGGGAGTGAAACTCGGGCCGTGAATGTGGGTATTTGGTTTAGTTTGCTGAGGGTAGATATACATATATATAATGGTGTAACGTGGGATTAAGGATTTCGAGAAATGCTGAGGCTTAACGAGGAAGAGGAGATTTTCTTCGACACCACAGATCGCTTGATGTCCGAGGAATCTGCGGTTGCGAAGGAAGAGAAGTGTAATAAATTTGTCTATGATATTTGGCTACAGGTGCCACTGAGTGTGAAGGAAAGAAGGGAGAATTTCTTGCGCAGAATGGATTTTCTTGAGTTTGAATCTGAACCGGAGAGCGAACGTGCTGAAGTGGTTTCAATTTCTTTGGAATCACAGAGTCCCATTTCCGACGAAAATTTACTGTTTGATAGGCTGGAATCAAACAGTGAAGCCAATTGTTCCGTGGATTATACCGATGAAGATTGGTTGGATGATCTAAGTATAGATTGCGACGGAGGAATCATCCAAGTCGCGACTCTTGTCTGCGATCCTGCGTAGAAGAGAGCCTGATGCGGGATATGGAAAAGAAGAAGAAACTGGCCCTGTGGTGGCGGAATTTGAAACAGAGGATGAAGAAAAATAGTGACTTTAAGCAAACGAGATTATTCTCCAAGGAATCCAAGACGAACCCGATCAGAATACGACATTACAAAAAGAAGTACATAGAGTGCAGTGCCGTCTATTCTGGTCAAGATTTGAAAGCTCACGCTGGCCCAATTTGGTCTATGAAATTTAGTCCCGATGGCCAATATTTGGCTAGCGGGGGCGAAGATGGGGTGGTTTGTGTGTGGCGCGTTAGCTCCGCAGACGCCTCTTGCGATGCCAACAAGTGCATTCTCGGAGGCCGGAATCTGGGAATAAAGCCAAATTCTAAGAGGAGAAGGCACAAAGATCCTTCCATCATAATCCCTGAGAAGATTTTCCATATCGAAGAGGAGCCATTGCACAAGTTTTATGGCCATTCCGGCGATGTTCTCGACCTTGCATGGTCTTCGTCCAATGTAATTCACTTGCTGCATGTTTTCTGACTACCATTTTAATCTTTTATATATGTATCTAATCAATCAGTATTTTACACGTTACAGCATCTTCTATCTGCATCCAAGGACAAGACCCTTCGGTTATGGCAAATCGGGTCAGACAGGTGCCTAGGAGTCTTCAATCACAGCAATTATGGTAATAATCAGAGGAGTGTACTTGATGGTCATTTAGTGTTTCCTTGCATAATTAATGGTGATCTTATCGATATATTTTTTCTTTTGGGTGTATGTAGTAACATGTGTGCAATTCAATCCTAAGAATGAGAACTACTTCATCAGTGGTTCCATCGATGGTAAAGTCCGGATTTGGGGCATACCCTCTGGAAGAGTCGAGGATTGGGTCAATGCCCGTGATATAGTGACCGCAGTGTGCTACCATCCCAATGGAGAGGTGGGAAATCAGATAATTGTTGTAAAGTTGAGTTGAATAACAATCTAATGATTGCTTACAGTCCATTAATGTCCCATTTTTTCTTGATCACAGGGTTTTATTGTTGGTTCCATCTCCGGCACGTGTCGTTTCTATGAATTATCACGTACATATTTCCACTCGAATGTCTTTCATTACTTCCAAGTGTGAGTTTCTGTGCGTGTAGAATTATATACTTAATCTTGCGATATCATTTGACAGGCGATGAGCTGCTGCTGTCTGCGGAGATAAACGTTTGTAGCAAAAAGAAGTCGTCCGGCAACAAAATCCTAGGCGTTCAGGTATGACTCGAAGTCTTGAATGAAAGAAAATGTAAGAACTTTATGCTTTCTTATATTCAGCTGAGTTTATTCTGTCTTGTTTCTTGCTTAGTTTCTAGAAAACGACCCCGAAAGAGTGATGATAACGTCAGAGGACTCCAAGATTCGTTTACTTGATGGTCTTGAGTTTGTCCGGAAGTATGAAGGTACAGTTTCATTCAAATGGACCTTCTTTTAACATGGCCTTGCCAGTCTCGAGCTTATCGAGCTTTCTTGATCGTTACAGGTTTGTCGAAGCTACGTGCTCAAGCATCGGTTACCTCAAATGGGAGGCACCTAATATCCACAGGAGACGACTCTCGGATTTATGTATGGAACTACAACGATTTATCCATCCAAACATCGAAACAAGCAAAATCTGTACGCTCTTGCGAACATTTTCCCTCCAAGGGTGTATCCGTGGCCATACCATGGCCAAGTTGCGACACAGAACAAAGTATTGACAGTTTAAGTTGTGGCACACCGGCACATGACCAATCAGGGGCATGTGACTCAGGACGTTTCTCTCTAGCAAACTGGTTCTCCATGGATACCTCAGCCAAGGGCTCAATGACTTGGCCTGAAGAAAAACTTCCGTCGTGGGATTTTCAAGAACATGGTTTTCGGCCATGTACCGATCATGGAGACCATCATCTTCATCAGCGGAATCGGCATAGCTATAGCTCAGGAATGGCATCCTCGACATGGGGTCTGGTTATTGTTACCGCGAATTTGGATGGCACGATCAAGACATTCCATAACTATGGACTGCCGATGAAAATCTAGGAGGCGGCGCCATTTCCTTGATCATAACTTTGAAGGGTTCATAAGAATCTTCCATAGAATTTGCTCGGTGTCAGGCGCCATATGAAGCTCATAGCAAACTTCGTAAATATGATGTATATCTAGAGATGCCTGCATTTTTGTTAATTAGTTTATTTATTTGAATCAGGGTTAGCTAAAATTGTGATCTTATTAATCCATATTTATTACAGTGATTCTTAAAATTTCGGAGTATCACATTAAAGAATGATGTTTTTCTTTATTTGTCCACTATACTAAACCTTTGACTTGGTTTCTTGTGGCATTTGCTTGTGCATTGATAAATTTGATCGGCGATTTGTAATAACTCTACTTTGATGATTCAAATAGATCACACTTAAAACTAATTAAAATGAAATTGAAGTTAACCAAATATAAATTTATCCAAACAATCGGATGAATTTGAAATTTATGGGAAAAAAAAAAGAATTCGAACAAAGTCTAACGTCCGTAATCGCACCTCCATCGCTTGCGATTACGGTCATAATCACCTGAATTCTTTAAATTTTTCAAAGATTCAGAACAATGTTTTATAAATATTTTTAAAAAACCTTTAGGTTCTTGCCTTAGATCGAGTTCTTTATAAAAATCTTTATTTTGTTAGCCACCATATAAGTCGATGGGTGATAAGTCTAGGATAAGGGTGATAGAACTTAAATTTAGTCAAACTGCCTATTTATTACACCAATCAACTAGATATTATAATTACATTGGACCCAATTTGATATATGACGGACTATTTCAGCTAGATGTAAATCGGCCCGGTCAGGTAGAATAAGAAATACGGAGGGCCGAGAAGGATAATATTTTTAGAAGCCTGTGTTCATACTGGGCTACAAGTTTGACTTATTGTCCCGGCCCATCCAAGCCCAAATGGTTCATTCCCTTGAACACTTGAGGAATTAATTTAAGACGATTTAATGACTTCCACATGAGAATTTAAAGCATCAAAATTCATTCCTGCAATTACATTCCAATGGAAGATCGATCAATTTGATCAACTAAGAGTGAAAAGTATTTGATAGTCATCGTGAAAATTTGCAGAAAATTGAATGAACCAGTAGACAATAAGTGATCAAACGAATTCGGCCATCAATGTATCCAACTTTGCACTTGACTCCTAATTCACAATTATTAACGAATTCGGCCATCAATGTATCCAACTTGCACTTGACTCCTAATTCACAATTATTGTCCCACGGGCACATACAATTTGCTAAGATTTGAGGCGATATGAGAATATTTTTCTGGTTTCACGAATTCGATCTCATGTGAAATACATTCTCCACTGAAATATATGAGTATATGCTATGTGAGTTAGTCCGTTATATAAGTACTCTTCCCCGTACCACGACCTACTCATGCATATCCCTCGATTTAAAATCTATATATTCAAGGGGCTTTTGACTTGATTTAAAATATATACGATCAAGAAGCTTATGATTTATATAGGAAGTTAGCATATTAATAGCTTATGTTCACAATTATGAAGTGGATAAATAAATTACTTTTTATATAAATTTAAAATAAAAAGGAAGCTGAATGAATGACACGACAATTAACTTGGAGCAATTAGGGCGACGAATGATGAATTTTTGTAAACATTAGTTTTACATGTTCCGAGATCAGTGTCAGCAATAAGCTGTGTATATACATGAATGTTTCCTCGGCATTTCCTAATCCCATAGTCAACAAGTCAACTTCACTCTCTCGGAAAAAAAAGCTACAAATTATAATAAAAAATAATACAGAACAATATTTTTGGGTAAAAAATGTGAGTTTGAAAAGTCAAGAAAGTCCAGCACATCTAAAAGTCAAAGAATGGGTTGAATGGATCACACCAAGATTGTGAGGGTGACACCATTGGGGAGGAAAACAGAGTCGATGGACTAGGAATGAACATATTACTGTAGCCCGTCAGGAATGGGTCTCCCGCCGGCGAGAAGAATCCCGGCGATATTGGTGGTAGAGTCGCTGGCGCAGGCGATAATATTCCCGGAATTCGGCTCATTTCCACGTCTGTGCTTTCAAGAATACTATCCATTAACAAATCATTGTCAACACCGGTATGACTGCTATTACGGGCGATTTCTCTCTCTTTTGAGGAAGGACTAGTTTTCTCGATGGAAGCGAGGCGGGCAGCTGGGGAAAGATCCCCGGCTCCTCCGCTGGATGTGGCGGCGGAGGTGTTGCCGGTTAATCGTTGGACGAGGTCCATGAAGTCGCCGACGGTGGTGTGTATGACTTTTGGAGACACTGCGTAGATTATGAGAGGCTGCCTTGCTTCGGCAGGCGGAGCTGATTGATCTTTCGGTGGTTGATGGTGGGCCGGCGGAGGGACCGGCGGTTTTCTGATCTTGAAGGAGTCCTTGTTGACTTTGAGTATTGCGGGACGAGGACCCTGCAATTCTTTCCTGGGAGACGACCTACCCACTCCTCCTCCTCTCCCACCGCCGCCGCCGTCCGAGAAGAACTCTGATGGCTCCATGAATTTCCGATTGACACAGAAACCTATCTTCGCTTCCCGCGGGATCTCACCAAAGGCGGATTATTTAGAGAGAGAGAGAGAGAGAGAAGAAAGTGAAGGATATACGGTAAACCGCGTGTGTTCTTACTCTTGCTTATTTGTGCTCCGCCGACAGCGTGTAAGTTTCCTGCGGCCACTGTCCCACTGGCTATTAAATATAATATAAATTCTTTGAAAAAGTTCACTGGATAATCTGTTATTAAACATCTATTGCAAAACTTTAAAATATACCATATAAAACTTGATATATTTTAATTTTTAAAACAGATGATATTTTTAAACTCTACACCTTCGCACTACAACTTAAATTAGTTAAATATAACTTGAAAAAACACATTGTTTTTATACACGTTATTTGCAATGTGATTTTTTTTTTAAAAAAAATAAAAGTTTATGTTATTGAGTTTAGTGGGTGCTCAGTGACAAACGAAGAGGACAATACAAGTTTGGTATATAAGATTAAACTTTTAATGGTTATAAGTACCGCTCTCCAACTGCTCATATATATTCTAAAGGTTTAATTAATTAATTCAAATATTTTACCATAAAAAAATAATCAAGCCAATCATCATATATTATTAATGAAAACTTCTGATATATCTCTTAATCTCCCACAGATTAAATGAAAAATCATCTTTAAGATATGATGAAGACATTCGAAGATAATATGCCAAACTGGATAGTTTAAATATGGTCTTAATAAGATATCGTACCACTTATTAATTATTTTTTTAAGATGAATTCTAAAAGATTCCTGCATGGTTGGTCAATAATATAATGGGTTGGCATCTAAGTACACATCAAAGGGTTGAGATATTTATTGATAGGTCAGCATAATTTCCAATATACAGCAGAAGTGAAAAGAAATATTCTGCATTGGATATATTGTTAGGTACTACCCTTATCAAATTTTCCCACTTTCGTAAGCTACAACCCACAAGAATAGAGTGTCAAGGGATAAAGGCAAAGTGACTCAAACTTGTTTGGGAATGTATAGTTAGTAATTGCTCTTTTTAGGTCAGTGTTATCTGGAGCCTGTGGTAAAAGCAAATCAGAATAAGTGTCACTTAAGGATAGAATAAGATTTGTACACATGATTAACGTGTGTAGATACAAACCATCTTATATTCAGTGTCCTATATATATCATGTACATGCGAAATAGACTGCGTCTGTCAAATAAAACAACTGGTGAAGATGACAAAAGACTCAGGTGAGGAACTATATATAGCAAGCTATTCTTCATTTCAGTTATGTTATTTTAAGGCATGCATGAGATCTATGTTATGAACAGGCAGGAAAACAAGCGACGGAGGGTCTGGAATTGTTCCAGAGGCTCTCACTGAAGATAACTATGAGAGCTGGAAAACTTGCTTGAAAAACTATTTGGTGGGACATGACCTTTGGGCCGTCGTCTCCGGGAAGTTTACCGAACCTGATAAGCATGAGGAGCATAGACATGATGAATGGAAGAAGAAGAATGCACTGGCATTGCATGCCATTCAACTCTCATGTGGAAAAGGAGTGTATAGTAAGTTTCATGAAAAAACTCACCTGTCTGCTGAATTTGTGTGGAATCATTTAGTTGAACGAGCTTGGGGGCCGAAGCCGCCCACCAGAAAGCCATCCTCTCATGATGACCATCAAAAAGCTCCGGTTGAAGATACAGCAGGTATTTAGTTCTCAGCTCTTATCTCATCTCAAAGTTTCATCATATTAGGATACAATAAGTTGTATTCTATGAACAAAGTTACTTTGGGAGCCACATGGCATGATTTTTACTAACTAACTATACTGATTTTCCCACAGCAGTTTTTGTATGTGAGATCTGAGAACAAGCTTTAAAAAAGTGTTGGCCGCATTTCATCTTCTTTCAACTAGAAAGTTTAAAAGATGATGGGTACATTGATATTTGCAGGGATCAAAGAACACCTCAATTATGCACAGTTGTACAAAGCTGTTCTGCAAGGAGACTGGAAAGCTACAGAAAATGTTATTTTGGGCGACCCGAATGCAGTGAGGGCAAGAGTCTCATCACAGGAAGATACAGCGCTGCATGTAGCTATTTTAGCTGGACATATCGAGATTGCAGAGAAATTGGTAAACAGTATGGAAGAGGGTGATTTGAAACTGGTTAACAAACATGGAGCGACGGCCCTTTCTCTTGCTGCTATTTGCGGTGAAAGAAACCTGGCAAAGGCAATGGTTAGAAAGAACAGAGACTTACTCACGATTCAAGAAAACAAACACGAAGACGGGCACCTTCCCGTGATTGTGGCTGCTCTGTATGGACAGAAGAACATGGTTCGTTATCTCTACAGACACACTCCTAAACATCTGCTGAAACCTGAAAATGATGATGAGAATGGAGTGTTGCTTCTTAATAGTCTTATCACGGCCGAATGTTTTGGTAAGCCACAAATGAAAAGACCACATTCGTGGTTAATCTTTCGTTAGATTCCATACTTCTAATCTTGGCTGGTAATATAATGTTATAGATGTTGCTTCCATGCTATTAAAAAAATATCCACGACTGGGGGTTATCTCAGATGGCCATGGCATCTACCCTCTCCGTCTATTGGCTCACAAGCCTTCGGCATTCCGCAGTGGCACTAAGTTTACATTCTGGGAACAATGCATTTATTACTGTAAGTTTATGTTCGAAATAAGTAAATAGCAAACTGATCGTGCATCTTGTCCAGTGAAGGAAATTATATATGTTTTTCTTTTCTAGGTGTCAAAGTTCATTCACCATGGGAAAATCATCAGTTTTCTTATGATGAAAACCATGAAGCATTGGGAGATGACAGCATGATTGAAATTGATGAATCAGATGGTGAAAACAGTGATGGGAAAGCACATGGAGGCCTAAATTTACCAAGGATCGGTACCATACATCCCCCACTGCTAATCATTTTATTTCCCGCATCTCAAAATCAATTCCATGATGTTTCTTGATAACTTAGATCAGTTGTGCTAACCAGCTTTGACTTTGAGTACTTTTGCAGTTTTAAGGCTGTTTCACAAATTGGGTTGGGCTATTTTACGATGCCTTGGTATGTAGTATCCACCTTTTACTGAAAATTATCATTATCATTATATACGGGCAAAAAAGCTGTGAAGAGCTGTTGAATGTATAAAAATTATTCAGTCCCAGAGATCAAGTATATCCATCACAGAAAGTTGGTACATGATGAAGCTGAGAAACTCCTGATCTGTATGTTTAAGGAGATGCAAAAGCTGTGTAAATCAGAGCTCGAGGACATGGGAATCAACTCGATAATCTATGATGCTATCAAGCATGGGATTGTTGAATTTATAGATGAAATGCTGAAATATAATCCTGATGTCATATGGATAAAAGACAAGAAAGGAAGAACCATCTTTTCACATGCGATTGTATTGCGTCAAGAAAAGATCTTCAGCCGTATATACGGCTTAGGAACTAAAAAGAGCATAATGGCCCGAAGACATGATGTTTTCAAAAATAACTACTTACACCTTGCCGCGAAATTATCTCCTCCTTCTAGGCTAGAACGCGTGTCCGGAGCAGCCTTACAGATGCAGAGGGAACTACAATGGTTTAAGGTCAGAATATTAATTAACGGGTTAAAGAGTTTTATAAAGAACGTCTTGTATACAAATATTCCAACGTTGTCGTTTATGTGTAGGAAGTTGAGAGCATCGTTCAACCAAAGCTGAAAGAAGAAGTGAACGAGAGCAACAAAACGCCTAGCGCTTTGTTCACGGTCGAGCATAAGAAACTTGCCAAGGATGGGGAGACTTGGATGAAGAACACCGCCGGATCGAGCATGATCGTGGGCACCCTCATCGCTGCTGTCATGTTTACGACAGCTTTCCAAGTTCCAGGAGGCAACAAAAATGACAGCGGCCTACCGACCTTGCTAGACTCGCAGCCACGCCCCTTCCTTATCTTCATGTTCTCGAATGCCTTGTCTATGTTCAGTTCCTCCACTTCCCTGCTCATGTTCTTGGGGATCCTCACGGCTCGATTTTCGGAACAAGACTTCCTCAAGTCCTTGCCCACAAAGCTCATCTTCGGGCTTACGTGCTTGTTCTTCTCTATTGTCACCATGATGGCATCCTTTGGGGCAGCCTTGTACTTGATTCTTCACAAGCAGTTATCTTGGATTACCGTCCCGATCATCGTTCTTTCCACCATTCCCATAGCTCTTTTCTCTATCGTCCAGTTCCCGCTCTTGATCGAGATGATTTACCGAACCTATGGGTCTGGAATTTTCGATAAGCATAAGAAATATCGATATTTTGGCCATTCTTTTAACTTCTTCAATACACACACACACACATAATATACTAGTTGGCTTTCTTGCTTGCTGAATTTATTTTTTTTTTTTTCAGTTGGCTTTGGCTTGCATTGTTTGCGTTGTTGAGTTTGAATGTGGGTTTTTTCAAATCCGAGGAATATTTACTGGGATTATGTTGATTTTAAGGTGTCCCGTGAAGAGTTGGACTTCATTTTTCAGCACCAAAATAATGTAAACCACCATTTTGGTACTGGGTTGAAGATGGTGTAAGTGGACTAAATAACTGGTTGGACATAATTTCCACAAAACCTATTTAAACTCTATTCTTTATTTGATAGGCCCACAAAAAAATGTATTAAAAATTTGTTGATTGCCAAAAGTCCAAAATTAACAATGTAAAGCCCAATAGTGGCATTGACCAACGACCATGGCCCTCGTCTCATTCGTGGCGAGTTGGTTATCTTCGCTGCAAAAACTCAGGGTTCTTCGACTCCTCTCGGCTGCTTTGTGATTATACGAAAATGACGAAATTCCGGAAGCTCAATCGGCCCACTGGTCACAGAATGTCAATGCTTAGGTAATAATCTATTTTGTTTTTAAAAAGAAATTTCATTTTCTTTCTGCCGATTTTTCAAAGGAAGGTGTTTATCTTGTAAGCACAGGACAATGGTGTCGCAGTTAGTGAAGCACGAGCGCATAGAAACCACTGTCGCCAAGGTGATTGATCCCCGTTTCCTATGATTTTTCTGTACTTTTAAAGTTTAAGGTTCTATTGGGGTTTTACTGTTGAGATGGAATGATTCAATCTTTTTGCTCGGATTTTATTATGTTTTTGAACAGATGAAATTCGCTCTTTGGTGTGTGTGTTATTCGAATATTCTGGAGATTATTACTCTAGGCTAGACCGAAAGAATCATTTAAACGGAAGGCAACTTCCTTGTGTGAGAGAGCTATGTTCACTCCACTGCGTTATTTAAGTCTTGACTTTTAGGTTTTAGCATTGAGTATTTTTGGGTGTTTATATCTTTGTTATTTTATAGGGCCAGCTGCCAAGAAACTGTCCGGTGTTAAAAGTTAAAGTTTAGTTTAGTTTGTGTTTAGCATTTTTCAGCTTTTAATTCTCTCTTCTTCTTTGCTTTACTTCTGATTACAGGCAAAAGAAGTCCGGAGGCTTGCAGATAACATGGTACAACTTGGAAAGGAGGTATGAGTTTTGTTAACGAATGCAAGTATATTAATGCCATGTATTATTCTACTCTTAAATTGATGAGGTCTTCCTTTCGAATATCTAATCTTTCAAAATGATGCATTCTTCCTAAACTCTCAATTGTATAGAACTTTGCATGTTTTGATGCTAAGCCATGAAGGAACTAATATATGAGATTGTAATGTTTTCCACCTTCCTAGACCACATGCATGAGAGAGAAATTATATGAGGGCTTTTGTGGTATCGGATGTCTGAGTCATGCCCAAGAAAGTGTAAATCATCCCCAAAATTATGCAGCACTTATCACTGTTGGATAAGTGGTTACAAAATAATATACTCAGAACCATGTATTTCTGTCTCTTAAAACATTATTCAGAAAAGACTACTTATCATCTTTGTCATTGAAATGATTCAACTGAAATGTGCATCTCAGCATGCAGTTCTATTTCATTGTTGGATTAAATGAAATGATGCTCTCTTAAATAAATGGGTTTCACAATGTGACGCATACATCTCCATAAGCTGTTTGGTTTCTTCATTTTTGATTCGGATGTCCCGATTATAACAGGGCACTCTCTGTGCTGCTAGGCGTGCGGCTGCCTTTGTGCGAGGGGATGATGTGATTCACAAGTTATTTACAGAGTTGGCTTATCGATACAAGTGAATGCCAAACCTGTTAATTTTCCATTGCATTTAATCTATGAATGAAATAATGAATTGAAAATTTCTCTGTAACAGAGACAGAGCTGGTGGATACACCAGATTGCTACGAACTCGAATTCGAGTTGGTGATGCTGCACCAATGGCCTATATTGAGTATGTTTTTTATGTTATATCTCTTGATCTTTATTGATTTCCTTGGTCATATGATATGTTGGACAATGGTCTTGGAAGCAATGATTTTTTTTTCCTTGCATCAAAGAACATTTTATTTAAATCTGAGAAATAAAAATATTTGTCTGTTTGGAGTTAAATGTGGCTGTTAATGAGTGTTTTTATTTTAATGAATGTTACTTTTCATTAAGAAGTAATTAGTTACATTATTATAACGAAAAGTAAAAAATTATATTGATAAATATTAAGTTGGAAATTAATAGGTTCACTAATATAAAATAAAAATAGTAAGTTTTGTAGTATGAAATTTATAATGTCAAACCAAGGCTTACAGTTTGTAACTTACGTTAACCCAAAAAAGTTATATACTAAAAGTTAGAATGTTACTAAACAGGGTCAATGCTTCTTCTCTCTCTGTTTGGTAACACATTTTTCTCATTTGGCAGATTTATAGATAGAGAAAATGAACTCCGACAATCCAAGCCACCAACCCCAGTGCCGCAGCAGAGAGCTCCCCTGGATCCTTGGACAAGATCTCAGCTCATGCGGCAATTTGCACCTCCCAAAGCTGAGAAGGCTTCCGAGTCTGAGAATTGAAGTTATTTAAAATGTATCATGACGTTATGGTTGCGATGATAAAACTAGGTTTTCTATTCAATTAGACCACATCTACCAGTTGCAAGAAGCAACTATTGTTATTTCATGTGCATTCTGTAAACATGATTTGAGTTTATCTTTCAGCCAGTTCTGTCTCTTATGTAGCTTTTAGGCCAGGAGCAAGTAAAAGCAAGATTTCTTCTTCGCACGTTAATTTAAACTGTAAAGTATATCTATTGTATTGAGATGGGGTGTGTTGATGAGTCCCTACGTATGTGACTCGGTGTAGTAGGGTATTTTGTGAAGAGGGGGTATGTTGGCTAGATTATTGCAAGCACCACGGGTCAGGTTCTCCTGTCTTCCACGGCCGGCCAGCCAGTTCAAGAAATTTAATCGTTAGGCTAGGATACCAAAAATGATTGTGAAACAAGTTCTGTTTCACACCATGGTTATCATTTTGACCAATTATCAGGTATGTGATCATAATATCTACATGCATTGATTTTGGATACTGAATTTTCTTGAAGTGGTAGCTAAACTAACTTGAGTAAACTCACTTGTGGACTACCTATGAGTTGGAGTGCCCACCAACAATTTTTTTCCAAATTGGCATATACATGATGTCTAATGATATAAAAAGAAGTATATAAAATGTAAAGTTTTTATAAGATACTTAACTACCAAATATTCAATGATACCAAACCTTTCAATGCCAAGATTCGCTTCTAAAATGGAGACTTCAGGCGGAAATGATAACACAATGATATCTAAAGTTTTTGAGTCCAAAGTGCTTGCCATTTGACATGGATACTTTTTTCCTGAATGAAAAAATAAAATAAAATAAAATAAAATACAGTCTAATACCCACCAATGTCTTATGTAACTTAGACTTGAATACAAAGTATCTACGGTATTGAATATGTATTTTACAATACAACTGTTTCCTCTTGTGGAATTATTTGAAACGAAAGGCTGCTCGGGCGTCAACCTTATATCACAAGACAAGATTGTCGGACATATATATTTATTGCAAAGGAAAGCAAACACATTTTACTACAATATTATATGCCAGTCTCTGAATACTCTGGTGCAGTGGAAATTAGAACAATTAACCTTCTGAAAATATAAAAATTGATTTTATTTTTCTCAGAGGAAATTCAATATTCCAAGATAGCTTCGCAAGGCTGATTAACATATCGTTTGGTGCAAAGCTTAAGTCGTACGAGGATGTGCCACCCTCATTGGTGAGTTGTCTTGATGCCACGTGTAAGACTTTAACCTTTCTGTTAAAGTTTGATTTGATTTATTACTCACTGCCACGAGTTTAGGCTTAAACCAACAATTTCGTTGTTCGAAAAATGAAAAAACAAAAAGAAAAGCAAAGTAAAACTAATAACACGTGTAACAAATATTATTGTATTATTAAAATATATACGTAGGCTCATTACATTATACATAAAGCTTGGACTTGTTTAAATTATGATTTTATTGTATTATCATAAAATATACGTAGGCTCATTACATTATAGATAAAGCTTGGCACTTGTTTAAATTATAATTTTACGTATTTTATTTAATTCTTTATTAAATTTGTACATTATGATTAATCCCATTTTTTTTAACAAATTGCATACCTTTTAATAAAATTTAACTACAAGAAAATTAATAAAAACTTTCTAATTATAATTACATAATTAATTAGCGATAGTAAATTCAAAATCAGAGTATATTGAGAAAGCATCGTTGGAATTTAAAGATATCATCCAATTTGGTAAGAAAAGATATGACATATTACTCACTAATCAAATCACACCTCATTTTGGAACCATAGTAATCGTTAACTTAACCCATTCTTTTCATTAACCTAATCCAGCTACTTTCCTCTCTATATGTTTATTATTCATTATAAGACTTATAGAGATCGCTTTTTTTTTTTTTTAAATAATAATTTCGATTATTCTATTTTTACTATTTTGTATTATTTCTTTTGGCACTGTTACGTCTGATCATTCAATCAACTAGTAGTTGATTATGATTAGAGAATATTTAAAGATGGGTTTCATGAATTAAAATGTTCGAATCGAACAACTCCACTTTTTTGACTTTGTGATTATTATATTCGGTAATTCAACGTTATGAATGAATCATGAAATGATGTTATCAAACAATTATTTATATATGCACGCCACATACACAAAAACAGATATATATATATA
>KQ989521.1:108354-126547 GCA_001598015.1 Dorcoceras hygrometricum | reverse complement strand
TATATATATATATATATATATATATATTGATTTTAGAAAATAATATGTATAATTGAGTTGGTTGTCCTCGGACGACATGTTGATCCGATCCCTATCTGTTTAGATGCTAAGTTTACCTATTTTTTATACATCATTAATTGATTGGATTCATTTAATAATATGATGATTTCTGATTGATTTTTGTACATTTTTATATTTATTTAACTGGATTAATGCAAATAAGAAAATTTATGGACAATAATATGTTCCAATTAGAAACCTTTTTGAAGTCTTATACAACTTTTTTCCAAGATATCTACTTCGAAGCTTTTAAATATGCATACAAATTTCATTTCTCCACATTGGACAACTAAATTATTATGTGCCCAAGAGGAAAGCAAAGATCCTAATCCTCCTCTTAGCACAGAAAATATATTTTCTTGCCCATTATTTCAAAAGATAAATGTGTATACAAAATATATATCTAAATATACGTATATTATGTCTGTAGATAGAGTAGGTTTCAAGTGCAAGCTACTCTTTTCTTCTATATTAAACCCTTTCCATGCTCCATCTTCCAACCACTTTCTTCCCACCATTTTCAGAATCATCGTATTTTAGAAACGCTGAACCATTTCATCCTCTCTCCTTCCAGCTATATTTAGCTCGATCAAGAACTAACATTAATCAGAGTTTCAAAGGTACGATAGAGTCATTCTATCAGATATATATACATTGATATGATATTTTGTGATAATTTAATGCGAACCCTTGATAAATTTAGCGTCGAAAACATTGTATGAAAGGAAGCTCTCGTTGCAGAAGATTGGAGGAAGAATGAATCATTGTTTGTGAGGCTCCATGGATGCGAAATTACGAATGTGAGTAAGCTTCTGTTGCTTCCAGTTATTTTTTTCTTTGAGAATGTCATCTTTGAAAACAAGAAGAAGAAAGAATGTAGAATAATAAGCCAGGAATATGCCGATGAACGAAAGAGATGATTTCTGGAAATCCAAGAATGTTATCATCATTATGAGCTCGTCATTCTTATGTATGATCGCGTCTTAACTTGTGATCCGGTTTAATTATTAATTTTGCTGGGATTGGTGCATTGACTATAAAAAAATGGCAAAGTGTAAGTTCGATTCGTGGAAATATAAGTTCTAATTTAATAATAATATTACTATTATTATTTAATATTACTATTATTATTCAATAAAAATCATATTACCATTTTATTTCTTACATATTTAGATGACTAAATAATCTATTAATAAATTATATGCATATATATTGTTCTTTAATATTGAGTAATAATAATATGTAGTAGTAAATATATATTATCCAATATATTAGAAATATATATGAATAATAATATAGAATAATAAATAAAATATATATATATATATATCTATTTAATGTTAGAGGTGAGGATGAGGATCCCCGAATTATTCGGGGGCGGGGATGGTAATGGCAAAATCGGCCTCGTCCCGCCCCGCCCCGTTGCCATCCCTAGGAGGCAATTAATGAAAAAGAATTTATTATAATTTGATTTTGAACCCAAAATCTCATTTAAGATTTAGTATCATGGTAAATGATACAAGTTGAACTACATATAATGGATACTTCAATTGACTTTTCGGTGGATCCTGCCCAAATTTATATGTTCGATATATTACTAAATTTCTTCTAAAATAACCAGTTCAACGAATAAAGTACAACTTTTATCAGCACGACTATAGGTTAGACACTTGAACGAGAAAATGTAATGATGGGCAAGATAAAGTATGTTGATTTTAGAGCAAGTGATGAGGGCTAAAAACCGACACAATAAAAGTAAGATTCACAAGGTCAACTTGATTAGTTAGAAACTACTAGAGGTTCCTAGTAAGCATATTAAAGGTTTATTGGTATAGCAAAATCTCTCGAGAGTTGAACAAATTTATGGTATTTGAGGCGTGAAGTTTCAGTTGTTGTACAAACCAATGAAGGCCGAAGTAGTAATACCCTACGCAACATACAAAATGTTACCCTACACCAATTGCATTTGCGGGTTACTGTTTTTATGACTCACAAAACAAAATGCGTTTCTAAAAGGGAAGAAGCATACAAAAGGAAGTTGCACAAAATGAAAATGAGGAAAGGTGGGAATCCATTTCAATTTTCTACTGCTGCAAAGTACACCAAATGGAAGTTAAACCCGGTGAAGTTCATCCTCGTCGTCGTCGTTTTCGGTGCGTTGTTGATGATTATTTCTTCTCCGATCGTGTGCCAACAGAAGGGTTTATCGAAGAACGTCTCTAGGTAAGTCACTAAGTTTGCTGGATTGGAATAACTGTGGTATGGTTGAAATATTGATGAACTGAATAACTGCAGGCCACATTTTGTGAACAGATGGATATGGAGAGACTCGGATCCTCGATATGCATCCTATTTAGATATAGAATGGGAAGACATACAACAAGCATTGAACAAGTTGCCTGAAGATGTCAAGATTAACAGGATCGGCCTTCTCAACTTCGACGAGAATGAAGTAAGCCAATGGGAACGAATCGTTCCCACGTCCCATCAAACCGTCTTGAATCTTGAATATGCTGAGAATAATGTGACCTGGGAGTCTTTGTACCCTGAGTGGATCGATGAAGAACAGGAAGATGTAGTCCCTGGTTGTCCCACGTTACCGAATCTTGAAGTTCCAAGATTGAGGCTTGATCTTATTGCTGTGAAACTACCTTGTAGAAATGAAGGGAACTGGTCCAGAGATATAGCTAGACTTCACTTGCAGATTTCAGCAGCTCGTTTAGCGGCCTCTTATAAAGGACTTTACCCTGTGCACCTGCTTTTCGTGTCATTTTGCTTCCCTATACCAAACTTGTTTCCCAGCAAGGATCTTTTAACACGGGAAGGTAACGCATGGTTATATAGACCAAATTTGGATGCAATAAGAGAGAGGCTTCGGCTCCCAATCGGATCTTGTGAGCTAGCACTTCCTCTTGGAGCCACAGGTAAGTGCCGTACACTTTCTCAACTCATTTCACTTCATCTAATAGAAGAAAACTTTATATAAACTCCACTTGAAGTTCATGTACATAGATAGAGTCCTGTTCACGTACCATTGAGTGAGTTTCTGATGAGGCTTGGCTAACGCAATCCTTTTAACAGATATGGGTTACACTGGGAAAGGGCAACGAGAAGCTTATGCTACAATCTTGCACTCGGCTCATGTTTATGTTTGTGGAGCCATAGCTGCAGCACAGAGCATCCGGATGGTGGGATCCACGAGGGACTTGGTGATTCTTGTCGATGAAACAATCAGTGACTACCATAGAAGTGGACTCGAATTGGCCGGCTGGAAAGTCAGGACAATACAAAGAATAAGAAACCCAAAAGCTGAGAAAGATGCCTATAATGAATGGAACTACAGCAAGTTCAGATTATGGCAACTTACAGATTATGACAAGATTATCTTCATTGATGCCGATCTGATACTCCTTCGAAACATTGATTTCTTGTTTGAGATGCCGGAGATTTCAGCAACAGGCAACAATGGCACACTTTTTAATTCTGGAGTAATGGTGATAGAACCATCTAATAGCACATTCCAGCTCTTGATGGACCATATAAATGAAATCGAATCTTATAACGGTGGAGACCAGGGGTATCTGAACGAAATATTTACCTGGTGGCACCGGATACCAAAGCACATGAATTTCCTCAAAAATTTCTGGTTCGGTGACGATGATGCAGTAAAGCAGAAAAAGATTCATCTATTCAAGGCCGAGCCACCCATTCTTTACGTTTTACACTTCCTGGGAAACAAGCCATGGATGTGCTTCAGAGACTACGACTGCAATTGGAATGTGGATATATTACAAGAATTTGCCATTGATATTGCCCACAAGAGGTGGTGGAAAGTGCACGATGCCATGCCCGAAAAACTGCAAGAGTTCTGTCTGTTACCATCGAAACAGAAGGCACAGTTAGAGTGGGATAGAAGGCAAGCAGAAAAAGGGAATTACACAGACGGGCATTGGAAGATCCCAATAAACGATAATCGTATCAAGATATGCATCGATCCATATTGTGATTGGAAAAGTATGTTGACGCATTGGGGGGAATCAAATTGGACAGACAGTGAATTCCCTGTACCTACGCCACCTGCATTTGAAACAAGAACTTCCAGTTTGTGATTTAACAATGTCTAGTTGTCGACCAATGTGCCTTTATTTGTTCGTTCATTCTTGATTCTTTTTGTTACGGCGACGACTCAGAGTCTAGATACATGCAAAATCTTGAACACATTACATACTTTTGTATATTTCATGAGGTTTTTCAGGACGAAGCTTTGATAGTTTGACATAGTTTAATATCCTCATCCACATTGATCATTTAATTTCTAGGTGGGTTTTATTCTGCCAAATGCATCTCTTCCATGGCGACTGTCATCTTCGATAAGTAATGTAACTTCAAAGGAATTTGGGGAATCATCGATGATCTCCTTTTGACAAGGAGGACCAAAAGGATTTTGAATGATGGTGTGATGATATGTTCGGCTGACAAAACAGAACACATGATCCGGTCTGTTGACAGAACATGACCTGATTCGCTGACAAAACAGAACACATGCCGGTCTGCTGATAGAACAGAACACATGGCTCGATCTGATGATAGAACAAATAATCCGTTATCATTTGTTTGTAAAAAGGGTGGATAAAAGCATGAATATATGAACGTGTCTTCCACCTTCTTTTTCTTATCTTGTTTACCGTTCATTTGTCTGTATATAAATAATGATCGATTTGTTGTTTAGCAGTTAACAAATACAGAAATACAGTGAATTTTTTCATTCTATTCGATCTCCAAATTCTAAATGGTATTAGAGCAATCTGTCGAACTCAGCGAGAGGAAATCAACCTCAAGCCCAAGTTCAAATATCGAATATGAGTAATTTGATTGAGAGAATATTTCTTTCTTCGATCAAAATACTAATGGGATAAAAAAAGGCAGGCCATGAGAACAGAAGTTCGAGCATATAAGCTCTCCAGATGGCGAGCTACGTCGTGTGATTCAATAAGTGGTGGTCTGTTCTACTAACAGAACAAAACTCATGACCCGGTCTACTGATAGAACATAACATATGACCCGATCTACTGATAGATAGAACACATATCCCGGTCTGTTGACATAACTGAACACATGCCCGGTCTGCTAACAGTAGGGGTGTCAATTCGGGTGGGTCGGGTGGGTTCGGGTCGGGTTGGGGTGAAAAGTAAAAAAAATATTCCCAACCCGAACCCAACCCGAACCCGAATCAACCCGAAATGGCTCAACCCGAACCTGATTTTTTTCGGGTGGGTTCGGGTTGGGTTATCGGGTTGAAGTGTATTTAGTGTTAATTTGGGTTGATCGGGTTGGGTTCGGGTCGGGTTGAATAAATTTTTTTTAAAAAACTCTCAACCCGAACCCAACCCGAACCCGAACCAACCCGAAATGGCTCAACCCGAACCTGATTTTTTTCGGGTGGGTTCGGGTTGGTTATCGGGTTGGGTCCAAATTTCACACCCCTAGCTAACAGAACAGAACATATAACCCGATCCCATTTGTTTGTAAAAAAGGTATATAAAAGCGTGAACATATGAACACGTCTTCCATCTTCCTTTTCTTATCTTCTTTACCGTTTACTTTGCCTATAGATAAATACATGATCGATTTGTTTAACGATTAACAAATTCATAAATATAGAGAAATTTTTTCTTTCTATTCGATCTCCAAATTCTAATAGGATCGAAACCAATTTTCCATTCCATATTTCATCTACTTCCTCAATAGATAGGTCATCCTAGGTTGGCATGTGAATCAAAACTATTTGTTTCAATTAGGGATGATCATGAAATCACTTATAGTCAATGACAGCATTTAATACGCCTACGTTATATATTCTTACTTGTAATTAATCTAATTCCAAGTTCATCAAACCCATCTTGGAATCCACTGATCTCCTTGAATGAAATTTCGAAGCGAGTAGGTTTCAACATGTTCAGCCGGAATCAGACTACTCCATTGAACTCGTCTAGATGTATCTGATCCAAGCCCGGAATTCATAAACTCGCCATAGTATAATGTTTTCAGTGCAAAGTCCCCACTCCAAGGCAACCAACCATTTGGTGTGATAAGAGCCTCCAATGTACATCGGATAAAAACCGTCCTCGAATACTCCTTCCACGGCCTTCCGAGGAAATTCTTGTGCACTCCCGGCTTACTGTAATACAAAGCCATGTATGTGTCCGTGCCATTGATCACGCAATTTTGGAAAACGAAGCCGGTTGATTGTGCGGGGTCGATTCTTCCATGGGCTGTCACGGCATTGCTCTCACCTTTCTCGGGTCTGAGCTGTCGAGGGGCGACCAGGATGGAGCAGTTTTGGAAGAACGATGCCGAGTTTCCGAATATGAAGTCCACATTGCCTTGGATTCGGCATGATTTGTAATACTGGCGAAGCGAGTGGGCGTATAGGGTGTCTTGATTGCCGATGAATTCACAGTTTTCGAGGATGGACAGATCGCTATCTGATCGAAAAGCTACTGCTTGATGAGCATCAGGGCCTGCTGTATTTTGTATCGTCAGGCCAGTAGCCATGAATCCATCACCAATTACTCCTGCTCAATGTGATCCAATGTTAGAAACAAAGCACATTCCACCTCTTACATTTTCTCAAAAGATATAATACTTTTAATTCAGAATCTCATCTCACAAACAAAACTACTGTATAATCATTATATCATATAATTTCAAACGTTGGAATACCATATTACAGAATGAGAAAGCAAATATACCAACTAACTAAACCATGTTCTCCATCATCTCAATCAATAAATGATATATGCATTGACCATATATGAAATAGTATGACTTTTCTTGCTTTCACAATAAAGCACCGAAAGATTTTTGCAACAATATAACTTTTATCGGCGACTTACCGACGGTGGCGGAGTTGTAGGTGGACATCCCAGGCTGGCCCACATTCATGGAACCTGTAATTACCGTTTTGCCCATGCCATCACCCACGAACACAATATTCCTTTTTTCCAATGGTACCCGAACCGTCTCCTCATAAACCCCGGTCTTGATCCATATAACAAACCGCTTATCCGGGGCTGCATTCACCGCATCTTGCACCGAGTTGTAGTCACACGCGCCGCTGCCCTTGCAGACAGTCACGTCCGCCTCGAGCTCCGATGGCACGGCAGGGGCCAAGGCGGGTGCTGAAGAAACTGATCCGGTTTCCCAGAACCCGTCGCGCTCGGTCTTGGGTGGGCCCCAAGACCCGATTTTGTCGCCAAAAACATCATAATTCACCATCATTCCCAGCGCATTGCTGGTGGACAAGATTAAAGAAGAATTGAAGAATGCCATTGTACTGCCCACTAAGGACGTGTCGTTCACGTACTTAAGTGCCGACCAACAGTCGTAATGGTACACCAACGCCGCGCTCATCCATGCGCGCGCGTCCTTGATCTTGACACCCAGTGACAGAGCTCCTCCCGCCAGATTCATCCGGTATTCTGAGAGACGCAGCAGCTCCAGGCACGTTCTGGCGGCATTAGACCGGTTCTGGTTATCCGAGGACCCGTCCAGGATATTCTGGGCCATGCCCCGACCCTTTCCAAGATATTGCGAGATGACCCACATGGCGGATTGGATTACCTGCGAAATGGTGGCATTTGCGGGCACTTTTTTTGACTGGGACAACCAGGATTCACAAGTTGGAGGGTCACGTGAAACCTTGCAGGCCTGGTGAACTACATCTTCAGACAGTGAACTATCGGCGAAAGGCGGCGGATACGATGGGTTCCGGATGTGGTGGTCGTGGCGGCGGCCAGAGGATAGGGAGAAGAATAGAATGAGTGACATAATTGTGAAGGTAAGAAGCGTTGCCATTGCGATGAAGAAGAATTTCAAGGCCTGAAATTCTCTAGAATTGTTAGTGATGGGGTCTGAATCTGATATGGGTGGAGGTGGGGACTTTATAGGTTTTCTGTGCTGCATCGCTTTCAATTTGGCCAGCATCTGTAGACCAAGAAGAGGACAATGACCTAATAACGTCCCAAATCAAGGATATACAACTCCACTGATATGTTTATTGATCGATCACGGGTATTAATTGGTGACGACTGACGTGAGAAGCAAATGAGCATTTAATTTAACCAAACTGGGTTGATCGATGGGGCAACTTTGGAGTGCAGTGATTGGATTATAGAATTGAATGGGAAGTGGAGTCACGGGTTTGAAAGAAGTGGCCACCGAGAATTGAGTTATTTATTACAATGTTGATTAATTAATGACTTGGGTGTGCATTATTTGAGTTCATAATTAAGCTCTATTGTAATGATTGATTATTGCCAGCGAATTAAAGCTCTATTAAATCAAATTTTCAAATGTATAAAAGAACAATCTGAAAATACTTTTTTATATTAAACGATGAATATTATAATTTATAAAGAAAAAATTAAGTCCAAAATATTTGTTCTGACAGTCATTTGACGGGATCCGTTGCATGTTAAGCCTATATAATTTTTATTAACTAGCATGAAATTAATGAAAGTGAGATAAATATATCCTCAATCCTAAAAGCAAATACATATGTGATAAGGTCGAAAAATATAGTAAAGGAACATGAAAAGCTACACTTTCAGAATAAAAATAGATAAAAAATGCATTAATATTTTGTCACAATAAAAGGTCCAAAAGTGATTATATGTTATATATTGTTTTCTTTACATGCATATAGATAAATCCAAAATAAATATTACCGGCGCATCGAGGTACACATAACTGTACATAAATATTTTTGGAAAATTGTTAAAATGATTGGGTAATTTTGCCAATATTTGATTTTGGTTCGCTATCTTATCCACATTTGATTGACGTCCACTAGTTTTACATTTCTTAGAATTTGGTCCGATTCCATCCAATTCACGCTTAAGTTGTGAAGTAGAATTTTTTTTATTCGTATTTTGTTATTGAAATTTGTTAATTTGTATGGCATGACAGAGAAATGGTTGTAATTTTTTGCATGGGAAGATTCACCAATGTGTCGTAGGTCGATGACTATAATTCCTGACTTACGATGGAAGCTAGATGTGCTTGAATTTGACAAGAAAGAAAGGAAAAGTGTTGGAATTGAATGAAAACTATTCACATGCCAGTGACTCTTCATATGTCCGTGACTCTTCACATGCACGAAAAAGACACAATTATATTGATTGTGTATTCAATATAGACAACAAAAAGTCACATACTTTCCTATGTATAGGACCAACATTCTTCATTCCATACACATCATTCTCTCAATTATCTCCATTCTCTCCACGTTCCCACGCTGATACAGTGCATGTGCGGTTCAGCTCGTCGGTGTAGCGTTGTCTCATGCTTTCGGTTAGCTGCTCGGTTCCGTCGTTGTACCTTGGGAAACAAACACCACGCGTAGCTTGGTCTTTGGAAGCACTGGGGCGAGGTGAATCTGTTTTAAGGAAACTGTGTTAGAACACATGCCTACTTTCTGTCCTGACGTTGTTCTTCAATCTCATTATTTCTTGTTATTCTGCATTGTGTATGTTATTACCATTCTTTTGCCTAACAATCTTAAAACAGATCCATATAAATTATGGCTTCGAATGGTGCTGGCCCTACTAACTCTGCTGCCCCTATGACTGCGTCGGTTAACCATGCCGAGAAGCCGGAAAAGTTCAAAGGTCTGGACTTCAAGCGGTGGCAGCAGAAAATGCTTTTGTACCTCATCACATTGAACTTGGCTAGGTTCCTCACAGAGGAGGTCCCTACGCTTAAGGAAGGGGAACATAATGCTGAATCTGTTAGCGTCGTTGAGGCTTGGAATCATTCGGATTTCCTATGCCCAAATTACGTCCTAAATGGACTGGCTGATGCATTATACAACGTTTTCTGTGAGAAGAAAAAGGCAAAGGAACTTTGGGAATCCCTCGATCGGAAGTACAAAATCGAGAATGCTGGAGCCAAAAAATTCCTTGTTGGCCGATTCTTGGATTTCAAGATGTTGGATTCCAAGCCAGTTATAAGTCAAGTTCAGGAACTTCAGCTTATTCTCCACAATATTCATGCTGAGGGGATGACCTTAAGTGAATCTTTTCAGGTGGCTGCGATTATCGAGAAACTGCCGCCGGCATGGAAAGAATTCAAAAATTATTTGAAGCACAAGCGAAAGGAGATGACCGTTTAAGAACTTATTGTCCGACTTCGAATTGAAGAAGATAATAGAAACTCTGAAAGGCGTTTCTTTACTCCTAATGTTGCCAAAGCAAATGTTGTTGAACATGGCGACATATATAATGCAAAAAGAAAGCCACGACCATCAGGGAAAGACTCTAAATTGGGAGCAAGGAAAGACACTTTCAAGAAAAAATTCGTGGGGAAGTGCTACCATTGTGATGGAATGGGTCACAAGGTTTCGGATTGTAAGAAACCAAGGAGAGCCCGAGAGGCTAACCCTGTGGATGACATCTCTCATGATGTCTCAAATATAAATCTCTGTGCAGTTGTTTCTGAAGTAAATCTGATTGGTTCAAATCCAAGAGAGTGGTGGATTGATACTGGTGCCACTCGACATGTCTGCTCCGATAAAGAGATATTTGCTACTCTACAAGAATCCGAAAATTGTGAGAAGTTGTACATGGGAAATTCAGCAACTTCTGAAATCAAGGGAAAGGAAAGGTCGTTTTGAAGATGACTTCTGGAAAGGAACTGATTTTTAATAACATGCTTTATGTCCCGGATATTAAAAAGAATTTGATATCCGATTTTCTGTTGAATAAGCATGGTTTTCGTATTGTTTTTGAGTCTGACAAGGTCGTTGTGTCTAAGAATGGAATGTATGTTGGTGGGGGATATGTGAGTGATGACTTGTTTAAGCTAAATGTAATGGCTATTAAGCCCAAAGTCAATAAAGTTAATCCTTCTGCTTATTTCCTTGAGTCTCCTTACTTGTGGCATGGTAGACTAGATCACGTAAACTACGACACAATTCGCAGATTGGTCAATTTAAAAAACATACCTACATTTCAAATAGACATTTGATATCCGATTTTCTGTTGAATAAGCATTGGTTTTCGTATTGTTTTTGAGTCTGACAAGGTCGTTGTGTCTAAGAATGGAATGTATGTTGGTGGGGGATATGTGAGTGATGACTTGTTTAAGCTAAATGTAATGGCTATTAAGCCCAAAGTCAATAAAGTTAATCCTTCTGCTTATTTCCTTGAGTCTCCTTACTTGTGGCATGGTAGACTAGATCACGTAAACTACGACACAATTCGCAGATTGGTCAATTTAAAAAACATACCTACATTTCAAATAGACAAGAGCCACAAATGTGAAATCTACGTTGAAACAAAACAAACACGATTTTCTTTCAAAACAATTGAAAGAAATAACGAACCCCTTGATTTAATTCACACGGATGTATGTGATTGAAAGGAGTGCAAACTCATGGAGGAAACAAGTATTTTATTACTTTCATTTGTAGCGTCTATCTTCTTAAAAGCAAAGATGAAGTCATAGACAAATTCATCATTTACAAAAACGAAGTTGAAAATCAACTTACAAGAAGATTAAAGCACTACAAAGTAATCGTGGGGGAGAATATGAGTCTCCATTTGCTGAGCTATGTGCTCAAAATGGAATCAGACATGAGACAACTGCACCTTATTCTCCACAACAAAATGGCATTGCCGAAAGGAAAAATCGCACTTTAAAAGAAATGATGAATGCACTGCTTCTAAGTTCTGGTCTACCACACAACATGTGGGGGGAAGCTGTTTTGACAGCCAACTACCTTCTAAATAAGGTATCCCGAAAGAAACAAAATAAAAATCCATATGAGTTATGGAAAGGAATACCACCTTCTTATAAATACTTGCGAGTGTGGAGGTGTCTTGCCAAAGTGGTAGTACCGACTCCTAAAAGGGTGAAAATAGGACCAAAAACCATTGACTGCATTTTCATAGGATATGCTCAAAATAGTAGTGCTTATCGATTTCTTGTGTATAAGTCTGAGTTCTCTGATATCCATAAGAATACAATAATGGAATCAAGAAATGCCTCATTCTTCGAATATGAGTTCTCATACAAGTCTCAGGAAGAATCTGGTTCTTCAAAAGGATCACATGGTCAAGTGACACAAGATCAAGAGGTTGACGATGAGGTGAGACCCAGACGAAGCAAGAGAGCGAGGATAGAGAAATCTTTTGGTCCAGATTTCTATACTTTCCTGATGGAAAATGAACCTCAAAATTTTGAAGATGCCATAAATTCCTCTGAAGGTCCTCTTTGGAAAGAGGCAATTAATTCAGAGATCGAATCTAATCTGCAAAATCACACGTGGGAATTGGTGGATCTTCCTCCCGGAAACAAACCTTTGGGTTGTAAGTGGAGATTCAAAAGGAAGATGAAATCAGATGGAACCATTGATAAATACAAAGCCAGGTTGGTAATCAAATGTTACCGTCAACGAGAAGGACTTGATTACTTTGATACTTATTCTCCCGTGACAAGAATAACCTCTATCAGAGTGATACTCGCCATTGCTGTTTTGCGGAATCATTCTATTCATCAGATGGATGTAAAAACTGCTTTTCTAAATGGAGATTTGGAAGAAGAGATTTACATGGAACAACCTGAAAGTTTTTCTGCTCCTGGACAGGAAAATAAGGTCTGTAAATTGGTGAAGTCCTTATACGGGTTAAAAGAAGCACCAAAGCAGTGGCACGAAAAATTCGATAAAGCAATGATTGAAAGTGGATTCAAAGTCAATGAATGTGATAAATGTGTGTACATCAAAGACTCTGAAGATGGATATGCCATTTTGTGTATTTATGTTGATGACATGCTTATCATTGGAAGTAATGATAAGATGATTAGATCCACTAAGAAAATGTTGAGTTCAAGATTTGACATGAAAGACATGGGACTAGCTGATGTGATTCTTGGAATCAAAATCCATCGTACATCAGAAGAACTTGTACTTAGTCAGTCACACTATGTTGACAAAATTATTGAAAATTTCAACAAAGAAGATTCAGCATTGGCTAAAACACCGATAGATTCAAGTCAACATCTATCGAAAAATCTGTTGGGAAACGGTGGCGGATCCGGATCCCAGTCTCCCGACGGCGCAGCGGAAGTTTAAAATTTAAGCACCGGGAAACGTTCAATACAATAAAATCAATCAATCAACCATTCATAGGGGTTCTTTGGTTGTTACCTTGCTGGCGACTTGCGCCTGGCTCCAACCGGAATTACAAGAAGACCGGCTCTTCACGGTAGTCGGCTGTAGATTCGTCAATCAGGTCCACGACCGGAAGGAAGACTCCTTCGTCAGCCTGCACTAGAAGGCCTGAAGAGATCAACGCGGACGGATTCTCCTCGAAAAACTGATCGGAGCAAGTCCGATCAATCAACGATGACGGCGGCGCGTGGCAAGCACGGCGGCGGCGGAGAGGCTTGTACGGAGAGGGGCGGCCGAGAACTTAGTCTAGGTTTAGGGTTAATGTGTGTCTTGTCTTATGATTAAAGCCTTAAATCTAAATAAATAGACTAGTGATAAACTTGGACCGGCCCAACGGGCCCGGGTCCAAATGATTATATCCATCACCACGACTTCATCATAACTCCGATCGCCGATCAGATCGGACCGATCGACTCAGTTTCCAAAACTGAATGATATGATATGAAAAACAATTTTTCAGATCATCCAACCCTAAATTTCAATTTAGTCCTCCAACTTTTGGAAATTGCAATTTGACCCATGTTGACTTTTGGGAAGTCGCACTCCCTAAAGTCCTTCTCCTATGCTCAACTCATTGAGCTCAGTATCCGTGCGGGAATCTCGAATCCAGTACTTGTGTGACCCTCAATGGTTCAGGGATACAGCTAGCCGTGGGCCCACAACCATTGTGGCTCCGGAATCACAATTCCGAACCTGCCCATCGGATCATGGTAAGAGCGTCTAGCAACATCGCCCCATGATCCCCTAGGTATCACTGATAGTGCCTGCAAGAACCAGTTGGTCGTGGTTAGCGTACAGTACGGTCCTTTCAATCCATATATCCCGATCAGATCAACGACCATTGGTAAATCGAGAGTCGCTAAAGATCCGATAGCTATGCAACATCTTGGAGATCAAATAGTGACATCACGAGTGTAACTAGGTAAACCCATTTACCTAAAATACTTCTAGTACTCTGGCCAGAGATTTATACACTATTATCCCCTCAGATAGCATAGGATATCCACGCATGTCTGCGAGCGGTGAATCCTCGACAACGATGCATCGACTCCTACATGCATCGGGGCCTCACCCAATCTCGCCGACCAACGACCCCAAGTGAGTCGGTAAATGGGTCAAAGTGAGACGCTTATCATGTAGAGTCTCAATGACGTTTCGAGTCGTGAGGACTAATCAGTACAACCAAGACCTCGGACTTATCCACTCGACAAATGGTAACCACTTGGAAAGTCCGAACGAGGGTAGTTCGATAGATCACCAGGTCACTATCCATCTGCATGCTCAGAACATCACAATGTTCCCTACCAATGAAATATGGTACTTCGCATTGCAGATACTAGTCTCGAGCTCGGGCGGCCTTATCCACATTTTGACGGCCCAATCGACTAGGAACTAATTCAGAATACACGGTGACTATTAGATGTGTTTCATGATAGCCGTCATACCCACTATCACATCTAACATATACTATAGTGCATTCTAGGTCTTTACTCAACGCAATTATTAATCATCATACAACACAATGAAAGTAAAGAACGCCATAAATAAATGCAAATATCTATAAACTCACACGCCACAAGTTGGCTAGTTGAGCATCTACTCTAACAATCTCCCACTTGCCCTAAAGCCAACTACTCATCAGACGTAGTCCCATTGTTTCGCGATGTTTTTCAAACAAGGGTCCTGGCAAGGGCTTCGTAAGTGGATCAGCAACGTTGTCCGCAGAGGCGACTCTCTCAACTGCTATGTCACCTCTAGCCACAATATCCCGGATTATGTGGTATTTTCTCAGTATATGTTTGGATCTTTGGTGAGACCTAGGCTCATTTGCTTGCGCAATGGCACCCGTGTTGTCACAGTACACCGGGACTGGACCAACTCCATCAGGAATGACGCCCAACTCTTGGACGAAATTCCTTATCCAAACGGCCTCCTTAGCAGCAGCTGATGCTGCAATGTACTCAGCCTCAGTGGTTGAATCCGCGATGGTGTCTTGTTTGGAACTCTTCCAAGAGACAGCACCACCATTGAGCATGAATACAAATCCAGAGGTTGACTTCGAATCATCCACGTCACACTGGAAGCTAGAATCAGTGTAGCCTTCCAGTTTCAGTTCACCACCCCCATAGACCATGAACATATTCTTAGTCCCACCCCCATAGACCATGAACATATTCTTAGTCCCACCCCCATAGACCATGAACATATTCTTAGTCCCACCCCCATAGACCATGAACATATTCTTAGTCCCACCCCCATAGACCATGAACATATTCTTAGTCCCACCCCCATAGACCATGAACATATTCTTAGTCCCACCCCCATAGACCATGAGAGTTCTACTATTTTGCCCTTTCTATCAAGTAGAAATTCCTTTTCCATAAAGGTGGCATTTCTAGAAACAAACACTTTTGTTTCGCTGGGATAGTAGAAGTAGTATCCAATGGAATTTTTTTGGATACCCAATGAAGTAGCATAAGATGGATCTCGCATCCAGCTTATCTCCCACTGTCTGCTTCACGTAAGCAGGACATCCCCAAATCCTCATGTACGAGTACTTGGGTGGTTTGCCCATCCATATATCATATGGAGTCTTATCCACTGCCTTGGTGTGGACATTGTTCAACAACATTACCGCTGTTTCGAGCGCATAGCCCCAAAACGAGGTAGGAAGTTCAGTGAAGCTCATCATAGATCGAACCATGTCTAACAGGGTTCGATTACGACGCTCCGCTACACCATTGAGCTGTGGTGTGGCCGGAGGGGTCCACTGTGCGAGAATCCCATTCTCTTTAAGATAGTCTTGAAATTCAGCACTTAAGTATTCACCACCTCGATCAGATCGAAGTGCTTTAATACTTTTGCCTAATTGATTTTCTACTTCAGCCTTGAATTTTTTGAACCTTTCAAAGGATTCACACTTGTGCTTCATCAAGTACAAGTACCCATACCTAGAGTAATCGTCGGTAAAGGTGATGAAGTATGTGTGATCGTATTTAGTACCAATACTAAACGGCCGCACACATCAGTATGGATCAAATCCAATAGGCCTTGAGCACGCTCACCCTTGCCCTTGAAGGGTTGCTTAGTCATCTTTCCCTTTAGACAAGATTCACAAGTCGGTAGGGAGTTAATGTCTGATAGATCAAACATGTCACTCCTGACTAACTTGTTCATCATACCTAGAGAAATATGACCTAACCTAGCGTGCCAAAGTTGTGCTGGGTTCAAGTTATCGTGTTTCCTTTTAATCGTTGTTGTATGTGCTTCGACATCGCGAGTTGGAACGTCTTTTAATTGCGACATCCGGTCTAGTGGAGATCATACCATACATAATACTACCTATTGCCGAGGCATATGGCACAAGTGTCATACTCTCTATCTCCTCATCAGTCTTCGGACACATAGACTTAGATAGAGTGACCCCGTGGCACATAGATAGGTGTCCTCTCTTGGACTCTTCCATAGAGAACCTCTTAAGTATGGTATCGATGTAGGTAGCTTGGGTGAGTCCGAGCATCCGTTTAGATCTATCCCAATAGATCTGTATTCCAAGAATATAGGATGCTTCACCCATGTCCTTCATCGAAAATATACTAGACAACCAGACTTTAGTTGATTGCAGCATTCCTACATCATTCCCAATGAGTAGAATGCCATCAACATAAAATACGAGGAATGTCACAGCGCTTTTAACTACCTTCTTATATACACATGGCTCCTCGGGATTCTTGATGAAACCAAATTCCTTAATTGTTTCATCGAATCTCAGGTTCCAACTCCTCGATGCTTGTTTGAGACCGTATATCGATCTCTGAAGCTTGCATACCTTATGCTCGCTTCCAACAGATGTGAAACCCTCAGGCTGCGTCATATAGATCTCTTCCTTAATGTTTCAATTAAGGAACGCAGTTTTCACATCCATTTGCCATATCTCATAGTCGTACCATGCGGCTATGGCAAGTAAGATTCTAATTGACTTGAACATTGCGACTGGCGAGAAGGTTTCGTCATAGTCAATACCTTGCCTTTGAGTGTAACCTTTCGCGACCAGTCGTGCCTTGTAGGTCATTACCTTACCATCAGGACCAAGTTTTCTCTTGTATACCCATTTACACCCAATAGGAACAATTCCTTCGGGAGGATTAACAAGAGTCCAAACTTGGTTCGCATGCATTGAGTCAAACTCAGACTGCATTGCTTCAAGCCACAAATTAGAATCAGCATCGGAAATTGCCTCCTTGAAAGTTCTTGGATCAGATCCAACAACTTGATCACCTTGATCATCTTCAAGGAGAAAACCATATCTCTCAGGAGCCCTAGGAACCCTTTCGAATCTTCTAGGTGCGACCATTTCTGGTACTGGCTCTGGAGGTGCAGGAGATTCACCTGGTACTTCAGTTGGTTCTCGAACCTCTTCGAGTTCTACTATTTTGCCCTTTCTATCAAGTAGAAATTCCCTTTTCATAAAGGTGGCATTTCTAGAAACAAACACTTTTGTTTCGCTGGGATAGTAGAAGTAGTATCCAATGGAATTTTTTGGATACCCAATGAAGTAGCATAAGATGGATCTCGTATCCAGCTTATCTCCCACTGTCTGCTTCACGTAAGCAGGACATCCCCAAATCATCATAAATGAGTACTTGGGTGGTTTGCCCATCCATATCTCATACGGAGTCTTATCCACTGCCTGGGTGTGGACATTGTTCAACAACATTACCGTCGTTTCGAGCGCATAGCCCCAAAACGAGGTAGGAAGCTCAGTGAAGCTCATCATAGATCGAACCATGTCCAACAAGGTCCGATTACGACGCTCCGCTACACCATTGAGCTGTGGTGTGGCCGGAGGGGTCCACTGTGAGAGAATCCCATTCTCCTTCAGATAATCTTGAAACTCAG
>KQ989521.1:9699-107487 GCA_001598015.1 Dorcoceras hygrometricum | reverse complement strand
CTTTTTGTCATCACCTGCAAATCATTGCAGATATGAGATCCACATCCGGTATCAAGTACCCAAGAAGTCGAATTAAGAGACATATTTATTTCAATATAGAACATACATTTTGCAGTTCGCAACTGCTCGAGGTACTCCTTGCAGTTCCTCCTCCAATGTCCAGGCTTGTGGCAGTGGTGGCAAACATCCTCAGACTTGTTCGACTTGGAAGCCTTTGCCTTTGGCTTCTTAGTGGGCTTTTCCTCATTCGCAGGGACAGAACCCTTCTTTCCCTTGCGTCTGGGCCCCTTCTTCGCAGAGGAAGAAGAGCCCATGAGGAGGACGGACTTGTCCTTCTTTATGGTTCCTTCGAACACTACAAGCATGTTAACCACCTCTTCAAGGGTGGCTGCCAGCTTGTTCATGTTGAAGTTGACCACAAAGGGGTCGAATGCAGCAGGCAGTGAGAGGAGAAGCAAATCCACAGACATCTCGTGTGGAAGTGTGATATCAAGGCCCGACAGCTTTTCAACGAGCCCAATCATACAAACCCCATACTCGCGGACTGAAGTCCCATCGCGCATACGGCTCGTCATAAGCTTCTTGACAGCCGTGAACCTCTCATGTCGAGAGTTCTCCCCATACAGTTATTTGAGATGAAAAAGTATGTCAGCAGCATACTTTGTCTTCTCAAAGCGCCGTTGCATTTCATTGGACATCGATGCCATCACATAGCATCGAGCTTTAACCTCGTCGTCCCACTATTGTTTAAGCGTAACCAGCTCCTCAGGGCTGATATCGGCAGGGGCTTCCTTCGGAGGGCACTTCTCTATCGTATAAAGAAGTTTCTCCGAAGCCAACACAAGGTTGAGGTTGCGGAGCCAGTCTTGGTAGTTCAGACCGGTGAACTTGTTGCTATCCAGTATAGCAGCGAGTGGATTTTTGAACGAAGACATTGTATAAGCAGTAATACTGAAAGAAAACAGACAATCATCACTAACTATATATAAAATAATCGCTAAGACATAAAACAAGGTCGTTAAGTTTTATGAATTACCCTCCCACTATAATACTGAAAAGAAAACAGACAATCATCACTAACTATATATAAAATAATCGCTAAGACATAAAACAAGGTCGTTAAGTTTTATGAATTACCCTCCCACTATTTTAACGATTTCACCACCCTCTAATGAAATCGAGAAAACAAGTTTCCTTAGTGGATACACGGAGACCAATCAAGCGATCATGGACCCGAATAATATCAGCCATCAATGACCCCCAAAAGGTAGTTTCCGATTGCAACCGGTGCAACCTCCATGTATTCACCTCACGTCCAGTAAGGGCCCAATAATATGACGCCGTCTACTATCACGTGTCAAGATGACCCATCAATATTGAGTCGTGAAGAACGGTCCCCTTAACGTCCCCAATAATATGAGCCAACGTTAAAGGGAGTTCCAACCGACTCACAACAATTGTTAATGGCATGGACAGCTTTCCGGCATACATGACCCCCTCAATAATATGAGCCGGGCCATGTATACGGGTAGCATCGGCGTACACCCATTGTTGATGGAAGGTAGGGAGATTTAAACAAATTTAAATTCCCTTAGTTTATCGAATAAAACTTTTATCTTGATATAAGCTTTAAATCATATTTAAAACGAGGGATTTTATTTTCGAAAATTTGGTCTCATGCAATATATTTTAAATCGTATTTAAAACATGCGGATTCAACTAACTATATATCACATATATAAACATTGGGATGATCGATCGCGAGAGCTATGCGGTCCGCGGTTGCCAATCACGGACCTGGGTCCAATCCTAGGTGAAATGCAATATGCAGTGCAATCCTATTACATTTGCTTCCGGTTTTACAGATCTTCGGTCTTCAATATCTTTGATCGTCATCGGGCCCACCATCTTCAAAAGTCCTCCCACTAAGTCTAGTAATTTACAATAAATTTCCATGACAAATAAGGGATACATTTTAAGGGGTGGGAACGAGTCACAAATAGGCCCACTGTAATAAATGATAATCAACAATATAAAAAACAACCGAAATCATAAAAACCTAAAGCATACACCTAACACATTGGGCATGGCTCTCGATCATCCCATTCATGCAATCAATCTAATTAATTTCGCATAAATTAAATAATCAAATTATTTATCGCAAAATCATATTTTAATCATAAAATCGCATTTTATAATAAATCGTATTTTGTCGATAAAATCAAATTTTAATCAACAAAATCATATTTCATTATAAAATCATATTTTACAATTAAAATCGCATTTTGCTATTTTAATTGCATCATATTGAGCCTAAAACAATTTTGGGCCCAAAATCTAAAAAATTTCAAAATCGACCAAATTCGGCCCGATATCGTGGAAGTTTAAAATTTAAGCGCCGGGAAACGTTCAATACAATAAAATCAATCAACAAACCATTCATAGGGGGTTCTTTGATTGTTACCTTGCTGGCGACTTGCGCCTGGCTCCAACCGGAATTACAAGAAGATCGGCTCTTCACGGTAGACGGCTGTAGATTCGTCAATCAGGTCCACGACCAGAAGGGAGACTCCTTCGTCAGCCTGCACTAGAAGGCCTGACGAGATCAGCGCGGACGGATTCTCCTTGAAAAACTGATCGGAGCAAGTCCGATCAATCAACGGCGGCGGCGGCGCGTGGCAAGCACGGCGGCGGCGGCGAGGGTTGTATGGAGAGGGGCGGCCGAGAGCTTAGTCTAGGTTTTTGGGTTAATGTGTGTCTTATTTTTTTTATGATTAAAGCCTTAAGTCTAATTAAATAGACTAGTGATAAACTTGGACCGGCCCAACGAGCCCGGGATCGAGGTGAGTGTGTTTCTCAACTAGAATACTCACGAATTATTGGAAGTTTAATGTACTTAATGAGTTGTACAAGGCCATATTGCGTTTGCTGTGAGCAAATTAAGTCGATTCACGAGAAACCCAGGAGCTGAACACTGGAAAACAATTGTACGATTGCTACGATACTTAAGATATACTCGTTACTATGGACTGCACTATAATAGATATCCTGCTGTTATTGAAGGATACAGTGATGCCAATTGGATATCTGATATGAAAGACTCAAAGTCTACTAGTGGATTCGTTTTCACTTTAGGTGGTGCAACAATTACGTGAAAATCCTCAAAGCAGACTGTAATAGCCAGATCCACCATTGAATCTGAATTTATAGCCTTCGAAAAATGCGATGAAGAAGCTGAATGGTTACGGTTATTTGTGGAATATATTCCGAGATGTCCTAAGCCTGCACCAGCTATTTGTATTCAGTGTGATAGTCAGTCTGCCATCGGTATAGCTCATAGCAATATGTATAATGGTAAGTCTAGACATATACGTCGTCGACACAATACCATTCGGCAACAACTCTCGATCGGAATTATCTCAATTTACTATATAAAGCCAAAGGATAATCTTGCAGATCCATTAACCAATGGGTTAATAGAGAGTTAGTCGCAAAGTCATCGAGGGGAATGTGACTTAAGCATATAGATTAAGTTGGTGCAAAGGAAAACCCAACCTATGCTGACTGAAGATCCCAAGAACTAGGTTCAAACCAAGAACCTGATTGCACTGGCTTGATGGATCACTGAGGGTTACCCTCATCCATTCCTATGATGAAACAGGGAGAGTGTAGGATAACCATACGGCTTTTAATGATTCTGGATGTTCAGAAGATTAGTGATATTTTGAGAATTACCTATGCGAGAGAGAAGTGGGGCCGCTTCAACGGAATTGCAAAGCTCAATTCTACAAGCTCTCGCAGAACCAGGCAGATGTTCATGGCCAAAAAGAACACAATCATGAGAACTGAATTGTATCAGGACGAATCCTGTGTGAAGTGCATTTTGACTTACACAAACGGTAGAACAGTTCAAATACAACATGTCTACTATTCACCAGTAAATTGATGTGTTTTACGAGGGAAGGTTCAAAACAACATGTCTACCTCTCCTATGCAGGATTCAACCATAAAACTGTATCGCAAAATTTCTATCATTATCATTTTCATTCATGTGGGGGATTGTTGGAATTGAATGAAAACTCTTCACATGCCCGTGACTCTTCACATGCACGAAGAGACACAATTATATTGATTGTGTATTCAATATAGGCAACTAAAGAGTCACATACTTCCCTATATATAGGACCAACATTCTTCATTCCATACACACAATTCTCTCAATTCTCTCCACGTTCCCACGCTGATACAGTGCAGGTGCGGTTCAGCTCGCCGGTGTATCGTAGCCTCGTGCTTTCAGTTAGCTGCTCGGTTCCATCGTTGTACCCTGGGAAACAGACATCACGCGTAGCTTCGTCCTTGGAAGCACTGGGGCGAGGTGAATCTGTTTTAAGAGAACTGTGTTAGAACATATGCCTCGATTTACTTTCTGTTCCTGACGTTGTTCTTCAATCTGATTATGTTTTGTTATTCTGCATTGTGCATGTTATTACCATTCTTTTGCCTAACAAAAAGGAGATTTGAAATTTGAAGTTCTTACTTGTTAGATCATGGATGCTCTTCATCTTGTATTTGTTGGTTACTAGATAATATCCTAGAATGTGTTTTAAGAACTTATTTATTAGAATGGATGCGTTGGGTTAGCAAGTAGTTGTGCTCCAAGTTTTTGGAATGAATGTGTTAAGTATTTTGTTCTTGTGAAATCAATGAATGTATTCTGTCATGTTGATGTGTTGTATTCATTTTTGTCAAATGATATTGCATGACGATTATGGCATTAGCTTACATACCGATTTGGTTCCTAAACTATATGACGGACTTCTGAAACATTATGTAACAATTTATATTTGGTTTCTCAAAAAGCAATTTGGTTCCAATACCTAACCAGATTCAATAGGAACAAAAGCACAACACAAACTTCCATTTTAAGTTCTCTTAATTCTTTCCACCACATTCGAAAACAAAAGGTCTCCATGTACAAAAAGTTTCAAGTCACCATAAACAACACATACTTCCCTTTATCTCCTTCAACACCATAAACAACATAAAAACCATAACTCTCCAATCAAGTCATCTTCTTCTTCCCTTTATCTTTTCCAACTCTAGCAGACATTGTGTTCCTCAACAGTGTTGTTGGTAAGTTTGAGAGTGTCAAGAACTTCTTTCCTCCTGCAGCAATAATCATTTTGGAGTTGTTGAATGGCTTCACAGTGTAGCTAGGCATTGGACCTCTAATAAATTGTGCAGGTGCTCTAATATTAACAGTTGCAGCTGAACTTTGACATTGTTGAATCGGGGCAAACATTGTGGTCCTGTCAGAGCCCGTGCTCACAACCAAAGATCAACCACACAATTAATGATAAAGTGCAGAAGTTTAAAAGCAGGTTAAAATTTTTCTTTTTGCCCGATGTAAAAATGGCGAGTAAAAATATTTGAATACTTAAAATATAGATATGAGTTCTTTTATAACTGTTTAGAATCACATACAGAGCTAATCCTGCTCACAAACATGCAGAAAGACAAAGAGTAAATTCATTCAATCTCCCAGATTACAAAAGTACGTATATATAGAATAAATAAACACCAATATGAAGTCGACTGAACTACTCAGAGCATCCCTTGATAATGACTCGATAATATTTATATGTACAATAACTACGACACTCGATCAACTCTAAGGGGTTCCACTAGCTGATGCTCCACCTGGCACAGCTGATCCACCTGGATAACGTGTAATGGTCACCAACACAACCAAAATAGCCCAAAGGGAAGGTGTCAAACCCCAATACGGAGATCAATATAAAACAGCAAACGAAGTGCGTATGACATATGCAAAGTGCTATGCAATGCATGTTTGGTAACAAGAAACAAAGGATACCAAGACCAGAGGCCAAACGTAAACAGTCAAGAACAACTTGTGGCAACATCATTGGGAATTCGAGAGCTACCCAGACATTCCCAACGGAAAATAGAAGTGGCTCATCATCGAGAGTAACGGGAGCTATCCGTTTGGCCGCAACAAAGGTGCACTAAAACCACCCGTCACACCTATCCAGGCCACAACAATCTGAGGGGACGAGAGCGACCCGATGCGTCCTCAGTGCTCTCCATTGTGAGGGTCCTAAAACCACACCATTCCACAAGAGAATAATATAACTAAGCACTTAGTATCAATACAGTAGCTGTAAAAGAAGCTCAAGACCCAATATGAATGCACATGCTCGATGTCATGACATGTATAAACACAACACATATCGATATGCAACACAGGCAAAAACACATTGTATTCAAAACACAGAGCACATAACGGAAGCTGTAAATACGTGCTCCATCTGTACCTGATGTATCTTACCCAAATACCTCACGGTAAGCACATTGGCAGAACAAGTCACCCACACCTCAACAGATTGCGCGAGCTGGTACTCTAGTGTCTAGCTGACAGGGTGGAGAAATCACGACAAAAATCATAAGAGTTACCAGCAGATCGGGAAGCCTATCAACAGACCTGGGAACATCCTAAAACTCAAAGCCACTACAACAATCTGCCCAAAAGATCAAGAGAAAAATCAGCTCGGGAAGACCTTACTGTAACTGGACGAGAGCACCAGCTCAGAACTAGCTCAATCCTACACCAAAATTAACGATACTGGTCTCAAATTGAAACTAACGACTAGAGCTACCACTTACAGCTCACGAGGACCAGGCGGATAAGCCAAACGACTGGTACAAGGGAAGAACAACACGCCCTAGCTGTCATCTTGCTTCCAGATTTGGTCAGCTACGAGTCTCAAGATTGGTATAGAAAATTCAAGTTTAGAAGGAGGTTTCCAATGGTACTACCTTTGCTCAAAATCGATCAGCCAATCTCGGACAATTGGAAAAATATCAGGTCGGTGAAAAGTGACAAGGGTTTCGAGAGGTATCAGCTCGGGCTCTCAAGAATACGATGATACACGGTTTCTCTGACTAACACTTGTGTTATAACGTTCGAACACTTGAGTTATAACAGAGCGATTACTTGAGTTATAACAGAGCAAATTACCTAAGTACCCCGGGTACTAATCCTCTGAGCTGGTCTAGAGTGACCACAGCTCAGCACAAACCTCTAAGTTTGTTTCTTTTTTTAACTTGGTTTACAAAAAGTGAGTTATGTAAATGAGTCTCTCCCTCTATATAATTACTCATTCACTTGTGTATAATAAACTTAGTAAACCCTAGACAAACTTTCGGTGTATGATATGTGTACAGTTGGCTTGAAAAAGACGCGCGATAACTTAGCTAGGCCTTTGATTAACCGTGTCACTTTATTTCCAGGGAGTTGTCCCTTTCAAAAATAATCAATTTCCTTACGTTGTTTCCTTTTATTTGGATAAGTGTAAATTCTCTCCGATTGTTTATGCTATCTACTTTATGGAGCACTAAGTAACATTATCTGTTGTGTTGGAGAAAAATATAATGCATGCTCCATACTTACATTAGTTTGACAGAGATAGGATATATGTATGTCCTAAAATAATTTAAAGAGGCTTCCACAATTTGATCATGTGGGGTGGGGGTAAACCCTAATCCCGAATATGCAATTTCCTCCTTGAACTTAACAACAGAATATTAGTACCATAGTGTTTGGATTACAGAGGTCTTTCACAAATTAATCAAGAGATTAAATCTTATGCATGTAATTGTTGTCCCATTTTACATGAGTCTCACACATATATCACTTTTAATGCAAAATTTGGCTTTTCTCAATATAGCCCACTCTAATATATTAATTGTGTCATGTAACTTTGAACGTTTTTTATTTTTCTCGTGGTAACGGCCAGTTTCACAATTTTATCCACAAACGTATATTCTTTTTTACATTTAGGTTTTTTCATTGGTGTGCTGGTCATCAGAAATATCAAATAAATTCTAATGATATTAATTTCATCATTTTCTAGTGACATTAGTGCTTTGGTGAAAAGTTTCTAAGCAAACTAGCTGACTAAGACCATAATTGACTTAATATATAAGTAAATCAGAACATATATAAGTTACATGAAAAAAAAAATGTAAGTTTCTCATTCAAACATGAATTATTTATTTTGGAGGAGTTTATCGTATAGGTTCATATATCGTTTTAATTTCCACAATTCGGTGTTGTACATAGGAAATCTTGAACTACGTTCCCTTCAACTAATTGTCTTGTGTACTAATCGTGTGAAATAAATAATATTGTGAAGTTGAAGGAAATTCTCCGAAGATAAAATGGATTATGGGAGTATGCGATTTGAACTATTTATTAGTCTTTGTAGATAGGTGAACACTATCAACATTGAAAAAATGTTGCGGCGAAATTATTGTTACAAAAAATCAAGACTATATAATATGAGCTGTAACTAGAGCCCCATCATGTGTTGCGTCTTATGAAATAATTTGATATGGGTAGATTCAATTTGGAAAATGATTTGAACTTGGATTTCTATAACAACGTGTTTTAGTTAATATGTTACAATTGTTTGCATAATAACTTAGAAATAAAGGGATCAAATTAAGTAAGCCTGTCCAAATACAACCTTTAAGATAATTTTGTCTATATATATTCTTTTCTCCCACGACACAATTAAGTAACAAGTTTTGTTAAATGATTTAAGCTTCCACAAGTTGCGGAAAACCTAATTGAGCTTGTGCTCAGTTAATCTACTTGGGAGATCATCTTCTTTTTTTAATTTCTTTCTGAAACTTTAGAAGGCGCGGATAAAATTAAGGTTGATTACCTGATTAAACCACTTGCATCGACAATCTTTTCTGGAGATTGTTCATTACCAATCTCCCATATATCTTGTGTGCAAGAATACCATAAATTTAACAGTTTTATGGATTTCAGCCATCAGGAGTTCACAGAAAGTAATGTTTGGGATATTCCAAACAACCCAACAATGGAAAACTATATGCTTCATCATCCTTTTCGTCCCACACAGTGCCCTAACTATCCACTGGTTAATCATCATAACCTTCAAGAACCCTCGGACGTTGATCCATCATTGGATCACCTGCTAGCAGCTTCCGAATCACTCCAAGGGACTACTTTTGAGTTTGAAGAAGAACAAGAAGACCCGGAAGAAGAACTAGGAGCCATGAAAGAAATGATGTTCAGGATAGCTGCGATGCAACCTGTGGACATAGATCCAGCCGCCGTCCGCAGGCCTAAAAGGCGTAACATACGGATCAGCAACGACCCTCAAAGTGTCGCAGCTAGACACCGCCGTGAGAGGATCAGTGAAAAGATGAGAATCTTGCAGAGGCTTGTACCTGGTGGGATGACAATGGACACTGCTTCCGTGTTAGACGAAGCTGCAACGTATATCAAGTTCTTGAAACGGGAGATCCGGATCCTCGGAGGCCAGAACCACCACCAGCCACCTTAATTTTACCGAGGCCGAGGATCCGAGAATTCCCGGGGCCGGTGTCTTGCAGCGACGTCCCTCTGAGGCTCGTTGCTGATCCGTATGTTACAATAATGGCAGTGGGTCAGGAAGTGAATATTCTTTCATCTATTCTAACCCTAAGTAGATCCCTCAATAATTACATTATGAGGGGATCGAATAAAATCCTTCCATGTTTTATATAAATAAGCAAATATTTTCCTCCATTATATATCTGAGTTTGAATTCTATCATGCATGATTTATACTATTACAGTCGGATTTGAGGAATTTCATTGGTTTTCATTAAACCTATGACACCGTTCTCAATCATTATTACATGAGAAATAAAAATATATATCATTGTTATACATAGTCGAGAAATTCTTGATTCTAAACGTCCCTTTACTCAAAGCCAAAGGAAGTAACAAACTTTTCTTTCCACTGATTTAGTTGTAGTAATATATATTGGAATCTGCAGTATAATCTTTGCCATATATATATGTGAGTGGATATACATATATATTAGCTAGTTAGCAGGGCGAGCTCGTGCACGAGCATACATAAATATAGGTAACTGGTCTGGTTTATATGGAAGAAGTCATTACAGCAACCTGTGAGTACATCATGTGCTTGCTTTCTGCAATTTACGATGATCAGCGAAGACTTTTTTCGATTCGAGGCCATAAAGTGATTCAAGCTGAAAAGTGATACATATGATGGTCGATGATTGTCAAGCCAAGGTGCATTTTATTTTCAGATTATTATATTTAAAAAAATATCATATTTACGAAAACCAATGTACATGCACTGATAAACAAGCATAAATATGCCCAAAAAAAATCATATTTGCGGAAGAGAATCATATAGTTAATTCAAATGTTGATGGTTTTCACCGATTTAGATTCAAAAATAGGATCGTGTCGTCAAATGTGACTGATCTATTTATCAAAAACTTTTTTCAATATATATGTAATTCTAATACATAGAAGCGCATGATAAATTATATATATTGCCGTGCTTACTTTATGCTTTTGTCGAATTATATATTAACCTTATAACTAATGATTTTTAAACTTTTAAATTCCAAAATTATCCCAAATTGTACTTGAGATAGTTTTTAAATAGTTCTTTAAATTAAGTTAGTTTGGGGATATATGTTTTCTAATGCACACTATGCGTGTGCTTGTACAGTTTTATTATGTTTACATTGTTTGAGTTTTAATAAAATTAATAATTTGTTGGATTTATACTATGTGAAAAACAAAATTAATCTCACAACAAATATTAAGTTTGAGATGTAATCAGGGAATGTAATGCACCATTATGATAATATACAACCTAGAAGAAGAAGAGTTAAGGAGGAATAGTTACGACTGTTTCAAATTTAAAATTTGAAAAGAGAAATTTAAGGAATAAATAATAAATCTTGATATTAAATAATAGAGTTTTTTGCACGTAATCCGCTTGAAGTATTGAAAATACACGGTTCACCCCTATGAAATTTAATTATGCACAAATAACTTTACATTTCGTAAAATTGGCATACGTGTCCCACGAGTAATAAAAAAGTAAATTAGTTGGTTTTTTTACTAAACTACCCTCAACTATTATTTAATCTGATCTGTTATGTTTCTCCATCCCCTACTCTCCTCTTTCGCCTCTTCTTAAAAAATCAATCCGTCGTCGAGTTTCCGAAGGCAACGGTAATTTTTTGCTTACGATTTTTGTATCAGATCAGAACAGTTCAAAGATCAGTAGAATAGATCAGTTGAGAATGGTTTAGGAAAGATCGATTAGATGAGATCAGCTCAGATAAGCGTATCAAATCAGATAAGATCCGTTGAGAAGATCGGAACTAGAATAGTACATATGAGATCAGCTCAAAGAAGGAAAATAGTTCAGAACAGAACATAGCAGAAGAATAACACAGTTCAGATCAAATCAGAACAGATAAGAAAAGAATAACTAAGTGAACAGATTAGATTGGAGCTTCGCATCAGATCGGTTCAATTGCTGAACAGATTAGTATATCAGTTTTGAACATAGCCACTAAACAGAACAGATCAGAACGGAGTTGATATCAGATCAGCAGAGGCTATCAGATCAGGACGACAAATCAGATGGGATTGAAGAGATATGAAGAAGGAAATTTGTTTGTCGAAGAAGATAGAGGCGGGAGGGAGAAAGAGGAGATGCATATCTGAGTTTTGAAAGAGTGAACCAAACTGATCAGAAAGGAAGAGTTGCAATACTGATTCTTGAAAGGTTTTGAGCACCGAGAGCTAATCTGTTTCACTCAACTCTCATATATGTTAGCGAATGTGTACTGCACTGATCGAACTCCATTCTGATCTGTTCTGTTCTATATGTTCTGTTCTGCTCTTTTTTATGCATTGTGTATTCTTCTTCTTCCCTATATCTTTAATCGAGCTGCACTATGATCTTATATGCTCTAAGTTGATCTATACTGCTTTTCTCGACTGAGTTGATCTGATCTGCTCTGATCTTCTAAACTGAACTGATCTGATATGATCATAAATGTTATACTCATCTCAATTGCTCCGATCGTATCATATTCGCTCTACTCTTCTGCTCTTATTCTGTTCCGATCTCATCTGAACTGTACTGCTTTTCTTATCTTTTATGTTCTGTTCTGTTTTGATCTGATATGAACTTAAATTTTCTGCTCAACTGCTTATGATCTGATCTGTTCTATTCTGGTGCTCTATACATTGTCATGAGCTAATCTATTATACTGTATCTGAAATGTTTTGCTCTTGCTCTGAACTGTTATGATAATTTCTTCTTAACTAAGCTCAGCTCTTCAATTATACTGATCAGCCGATCTGTTCCAAGCTCCATTCTGCTCATTTTCAGCAGAACAGAATTTAACTTCCCTCGATTGGGATGCTGCTCTGTTCTGTTCTGTTCTTGTTTGCTCGTTCTGATCTCGCACCATTTGAAGAACCCACAGTGGTTGGACGGGTAACAATAATACAACAAAAATTTAATAAAATCTGTGATGAGATTCATATTTTGTTCTTTCAACTTAAAACGAAGGGTATTTTGGTACCATCAACATAAATTTATTATAAAATATGTTACTCAAACTCAATAACGTGTGTTTAACAACTCTTTGAAATATGGTTAAAAGTTGAAAACATGCCAATTTTACGAAAAGTGAAGGTTATATATGTCAAATAAACTTTTACAAAATGATCGTATATTTTCAAAATTTCAGGGGGTTACGTGAAAAAAATACTTTTAAATATTACTTAACGTGTGTTGTGTAATAAAACAAATAGAAAAAAAAATATATGTGGAAGTATATAAAATGCGGACCTTAAAACTAAACAGCCTTTTAACTATATAATTTATGTTAATAATTCAGTTTAATTAGATTCTTTCTGAAAAAATAATCCATATTCAAATATAATATCAAATTAATCTGCCATTTACAATTACCAATTAAAAAACCATACATATTTCGAAGAAGAGACAACTGTAGGTTCACTTCGCCGAGTAAATCCAAGTTTCCCGCCAAAAGCTAATTCCCGCGGCACTCTTCGTCACCGACCGACTCCTTTCCAATTCACGGCTCCAAACCCTGATTTCCAGCTGTCAAAGGAAAACGAAGAATAATTCGTTGATTGGATTATACTCAGATTAAGAATGAAGGGTGGAACAGTTCAAATCAATTGGCACGATACCAAGCCCGTACTCACCTGCGATTTCCACCCTCAATCTGGCATCCTCGCCACCGGAGGCGCCGACTACGACATCAAGGTAATTTATATTTTTTGAAATGAAACTAGATACTCAAGGAAATTGGAAGGTTTCTCTTCCGCTATCAGGGAAATTACTTTTTCAATTTTGCTGATGTTGCTCATACTGTGGTGAAATTATGCAGTTATGGGCAACAATGTCCGGCAAAGATCAAAACAAAGCTCCTGGAGTTACTTATCAAAGCAGCCTCTCGCATCACTGTTCTGCTGTGAATGTACTTCGCTTCTCTCCTTCAGGTAAGTTTCCTCGATGTGCTCCTTATCGAGTGATTGAATATTTTGTAAAAGATATAATGCTACTGGCATGTTACTAACTGGTGCACTTTTAGCTGGGTTCATGGATTGATAATCTAGTCTTATACTTTTTAGGCGCACGTTATGTAATCTCCTATGCATTTATCCTATTCGTCCTATCACCCCTAGGGAAATTTTTATCGAATGCTGAAGTTGACTTGCGGTAGAGCAATATATGGCGGAGAAATGTGGATGAGGTGGCTGAGGAGTCAAGTTTCTTTTTCAGTATTTTGAATTTTGGAGATGTGGCTGAAAATTGTACTCTGATCAATTCATTTCAGTAGTAAAGAAAAGAGGGTATATGGGCTAACCATGTATGAATTGAAAATTTCTATGGCCTTGAAAATATAGCTGTTGCTTCTGCTGAGTATAGCTGAGGCTTAAACAATCATTTTTAGGCTAATGTCAATTACAAGCTATATAATGCCTATCTCTAAAATTGCAGGAGAGCAGATCGCATCTGGTGCTGATGGTTAGTTTCTGTTTTCCAAATTAGACCATTTGTTACCCATTAAATGATTCTTTAAATGCAAAAGTTGTCATGTTAAACTATCTTTTTTTATGTAGGCGGAGAACTGATTTTGTGGAAAGCACACTCTACTGATGCCGGTGAAGTGTGGAAGGTCCTAAAGTCGTTAGTGTAAGCACTCCAACCTTATTGGTACACTGAATTCCTCATTGGTGTAAGCATTTGATATAGTTGTCTTTATAACCTTATGTGAACCAAAAGTTTTCTTTTTTCGTACTTATACATGTTGAAAAGGCAGAGGGCAGTGATGATAAATGAAGTTAACATTTTTTCTTATATTGATTAGCTAGTTTCTTTCAGGTTTCACCGCAAGGATGTATTAGATCTACAGTGGTCAAATGATAGTGCACATCTCATTTCTGGATCAGTTGATAATACATGCATTATATGGGACGCTAAAAAAGGCAAGATATAAAATCATTCTAATGCTAGATAAGATGTTACTTTGTGCTGTTAATTGACATTGTCTTGAGTACAGGTTCTGTTCACCAGATTTTGGATGGACATTTTCACTACGTTCAAGGTGTAGCATGGGATCCATTGATGAAATATGCAGCATCTCTTAGTTCAGATAGAACTTGTCGTATTTATGTTAACAAAAAATCTAAATCAAAAGCTGTTGAGAAAACAAATTATGTCTGTCAGCATGTGATTGCCAAGGCAGAACCACGGATGGCTGAAGAATCTAAGGTTTTAATGACATTAGTTGTATTTTACGCACTTGTACAGACACACATCAAAGACACAAGTAACCATTCTTACTGGATTTGCCACTTCAGTCTACCAGGAGCCATCTTTTCCATGATGAGACACTTCCATCTTTCTTCCGAAGATTATCTTGGTCACCAGATGGATCATTTTTGCTTGTGCCCGCAGGTATAGCCCAACCTTCATATATTCTCATTCTGTTCAATAATGTTCGGCTCAAAAAACAGTTCTCATATTCCCTTGAAACCGAGTTAATCCTCTAAATCTTCATATTCTCTTTATTTCAACAATCTTCTATGATTGCTGCTTTTTATAGTGATATAATATGCTTACTGATATCTGTTCCGCATGAGAAGAAGGAGAGATAGATAGCATTCAAATAATCATGTACATGTTGGCCTTGTGGTGTCGTAAATGTTCTGCCTCTATTACTATATCCAGATGTGCGCAATGATAGTTTTGTGATTGCTAGTAGTTAAGGTCCTTGTGCCAAATGAACCTGGGTATCACATAGTTGGATGGCCCCTTGATGGCTTAAGGCTTCAGATCCTTTCTGTGCGTTATTTTTTTCTAATTATTATTCTTGAAGGATCAGTAACTATTCCCTGCAGTTCAGTGTATAGTTTTTCCTTATTAAGTTTTAGCTTTTAAAAGCTTTTATTTGCTTATGATTTGCCACAGTCTGTACACATCTATGTAAATAATACGAGGCTCGTGAAGACTATCTTAGTTCTATCATCGGTTACACAAAATGCGATGTTGAAAGTTAATTGAGATTTAATTTGTACTAAAATGCTGCTGCCAGTTACATAGTTTACTGATGGATACTTCAGGTTCTTACAAAAGCACAACTACTTCTGAACCAATCAACACAACATATGCCTTTTCAAGGCAGGATCTTTCCAGGCAAGAAACCTCTATTCCATTAGAATTAGGGTGCTGGGTGCATTTTGGATTGAAGGATTTGAAATTCATGATCTAAATCCATCATACTTGTTTGGATGCCTTTAAATTCAATGGATTTGAATTTCCTTCTTCCCATTTCGACCAATATAATACATGATGTAATGGGATTGAAATTCTCCCAAAATAGAGTAATTTGAACCCATTAACCAAATCCACATTACTCGATCCAAATGCAAGCTTAGAACTAGCCATAATGTATATTCCTTATCTGGTGATGGCTTGGAGTAGCTCCACTATATACTGCTAATATGCTAATTTCTCTGTCTATCCGTTGGATCAGAAGTTATATTTCTCTTCTTTGTTGTCTTATTTCTTCATGTTTCAGTGCAGACCTGCAATTATGCTCCCTGGTGCCAGCAGACCTGTTGTAGCAGTACGTTTTTGCCCCGTGACTTTAAAGTTGCGGGGTTCGAAAACATGTATTAACTCTTATCTATTTTCAAAATTTAGAAAGATTGGTGTAACACCACTGATATATCTTGATACCAGCTTCCCTGTCTTATATGCACAGCTCCATTTTTCAAGCTCCCCTATCGCCTAATTTTTGCAGTGGCCACTTTGAATTCCTTGTACTTATATGACACTGAGAGCGTTCAACCACTAGTTGTTATAGCTGGGGTTCATTATGCAGCCATAACAGACATTGCATGGTAATCTTCATTTCCTATGGAAGCAACATCATTCAATGCTGCCAATACACTTTTTAAAATCTAAAATTGTGTCAACCAGGTCTCCTACTGGTAATTATTTGGCCTTGTCCTCCCAAGACGGTTACTGCACGCTCCTCGAATTTGAATCTCAAGAACTTGGCTCACCTGTCAAGTCACCAGGTTTTCGCCTGTTTCTCTGCATCTTCTCTATTGAATAGATGCAAGTATGCCACTGTACTAAAACTAATTTATCCAGCAGAAGAGAAGCAAGCCGATGTTACTGAGGTGGCACAGGTCCTGGAACCCATCGCCAATGATAAAGGCAAGGTGTCTATCGACGATAAAATGGAAAGCATAGAGAATTTCCAAAGAGAGGACAAGAGTGAGGATGGGAAACACACTTCACCGAGTACAACAATTATTCCTTCAAATCCATGTAAACCAGCCAAGAGGCGCATCACGCCTATGGCCGTTGATTGACTTGGGATTTACTTGCATCTGTAAAATTAAACGAGCATTACTGCCCCTTACCAAATTGTCAACTCACGTGCAAAGGTCGAGTACAAGGCGAACAGCATAACCAAATCTCGATATTAATGTCTTGTATTTTATGCATCTTCTTATTAGATTTGAAGTTGTTTTCAAAGTGCATGCTATGACATGAATTAAAGTTGACCATGCTTCGTTCCCGGACAAGACATTAATGAAATTCCAGATATTTTAATAATACGAATTTTGAATCTCTAAACGAATAAGTTCAGGATTCATGATGAGATGTTGAAAGAAGACTTGGAAGTAAATGCATACTCAAAAGGCAAACTAAAATAAACTTATGACGAAGCCACACTTGGATTTTGAATTTTTTCCAGTTGAGATATGGATGACACATTCGCGCCAAATGGAAGTCGCACCTTCTCACTGGGAAAGGCTATCGATAATCCCCAAAACCACATCACAGATTTGCTTCAATCCATCCTCCCTAAGAGCAAGTTCAGATGGATAACTCATCCCCGGATACCGGTTAAATGCATTGTGACACGCATTGGGATAATCCGCAGCAGCCAACACATGCACATAGGCATAATCATACATGTCCATGCTCAGATCTTGAACTGAATTCTGGAGTGAAACATTTGCAGAGGCGTACATATCCGCACATTCTTGCATGACTTTCTTCATCAATGTGTCATTTGGGACGCTTACCATTTGAAGGGAGAGGTAAGAATTTGTGGCTGTTGCATTGGCCATACCGGCCCTAATCATGATTAGGGCCAAGCCCTTTGTGTCTGCTTTCTTACTTGAGGAATCGGACTTCAGAGAGGATACACAGAGGTCGTAATACTTTGTGTTCTTGCATGTTTTCTGAATCAAATCGGAGTTCCCATGAGCTGATGAGCTTGGATTAATGAAACAAGTGGAGATAATGGGGAGCAACAGAAGCCAAGAAAATCCCATCATGAGCTAGAAACTGGAATTTGGAAATAAAACGGTAGAGGAAATGATATACTTGAATTGCATGAAAGTTGGTGGGCATCGGGGACCTCTGGGAAATTGGCAAGAAAACAATGGATAATTATTGTCACGAGTCACATCTTTTAAAGAGAGATTGATCCCTTTCTCCTTGTCTTTTTTCTTCCATGGGATTTTATTGGTTTGATAAAAATTGAAGGGCCACAAATCCCCGATCACATGATTTTTAGTCTAGGTGTTTGGTCCCTCCAAATATTATTGGATTTTGTTGGGAATTGCTTGGCACTTGGCAGGATACATTAATATCTCGTGGCCTTGTTGCAAAAGTACTCTTTGGATTTTTGTGTCGACTTTCACAATGTGCACATTTTGTTCATTGAATTGAACCTTGGACGTACATACTCCGATCGAACTTTCACTTGGGTTGTGCTTAGATGAATGGGCTTCAAGTAATTCAGCGTAGATATTACATGTACATAAGATTAAGCGATGTAGCTCACAGGGTCACAGGCGAGTTGGTAAGACCTGGGGTGATGTGGGATAACTTCCCCGGCTTCACGGGTTCGATTCTCGTGTGGAGCATATGCCTCACTGAAATATTGTGGGAGTATGCTCTGGGAATTCATCCGTTATATGGGTCCTCTCCCCCGAGCCCCTGCCTACTTGTGCATATCACTCGATTTACCAACATGTATGGGTCAAGGGTCTCTGTCCTATATAGAGGGTTAGCCCGTTAACGCGTTAACTTTTTATAAGATTAAGCGATGTACATTAAAAATGACCCAATATAGATTCCTACAGGCAATCAAATGGATTTAAAACATGTGACTTAAAAGTTAAAATTTATCAATAATGCATAATATTCAATTCTTTGAATCGGGTTTTCAAAATTTAAATACCATATGAATTAGACATCTCTTTGGCTTAAGTCTAATTTGTTTTATCTAATCCAATTTTTCAGTATGCGAAAGGGATGAAGGATATTGCTAACTAACAACCTACAAAAGTGAGACTTTAAACCAAAACCTCTTTCGGGTTATGGGGTCTTCCTTTTCACCAGACCAAGCAATTATTTGCTATTCGACTCTAAAAATAATACACATATATATTCAGTTATATGATATTATTTATTGGAAAATACTGGTTGTAAAGAAAAATACCCGTAAATCCTTTTCTTTTTTTAAAATACGTCGGTGTCTTATTTAACAAAATTTTTTTGATCATCTTTAGAAAGTTTTTAAAAAATATTTTGGACCCACCAACTTCTTTTGCTTTTTTTTTTGTGTCCTTTCAAGTAACCCCTATGTGAAACATTGAAAATACACAATTCACTCTTGTAAAAATTATTCGGCACAAATAACCTCACCTTTCGTAAAATTCGCATACGGCGAGTAATAAAATGGTCAAATAGTTGGTTTTTTTACTAAACTACCCTAAATTATTATTTAATTTGATCTGCTTTGTTTCTTCATCCCCTACTCCTCTCTTTCGTCTCTTCTTAAAATCGGTGTTTCGTCGAGTTTTCGAAGGCAATGATAACTTTTCGCTTAGGATTTTTGTATCAGATCAGAACAGTTCAGATAACAGTAGAACATATCAGTTGATAACGGTTCAAAACAGATCAGATTAGATGAGATCAACTCAGATAAACGTATTATCGGATAAGATCGGTTGAGGAGAGCAGAACTATTCAGCTCAGATAGTACAGATGAGATCAACTTAGAGAAGGGCAACAGTTCATAACAGAATAGAGCAGAAGAGTAGAACAACTCAGATCATATCAGAACAGATAAGAACAGAATACTCTCAATGAACAGATCATATTGGAGATTCGCGTTAGATCATTTAAGCAAAAAAATCAGTATATCAGTTCAGAACGGAGTTCATATCAGATCAGCAGAGATTATCAGATCAGAACGACAAATCAGACGAGACTAAAGAGATCGGAAGAAAGAAATTTGTTTGTTGAAGAAGAGAGAGAGGCGGGAAGGAGAAATAGGATATGCAAATATGAATTTGAAAGAGCGGACCAATCTGACCAGAAAGAAAGAGTTGCAATAATGGTTATGACGTCAGCTTAGATTAAAGTTTTCGAAGCTTAGTAGATAGCTGACAATCTTAGCTTGATAGATGATCATTGTTGTGATATATTTTGAGAATTTTTTTTGCACCTAACCTCCCATGAAATATTGAAAATATATGGTTCGTCTTCGTGAAATTTATTAGACACAAATAACATTTACATTTTGTAAAATTGGCATACGTGCCCCACGAGTAATAAAATAGTCAAATTAGTTGATTTTTTTTGCTAACGACACTCAATTATTATTTAATCTGATCTGTTCTGTTTCTCCATCCCATACTCTCTTTCGCCTCTTCTTAAAATCAGTCCCTCGCTGAGTTTTTCGAAGGCAACGATAATTTTTGCTTACGATTTTTGTATCAGATAGAGCATTTCAGAGATCAGCAGAACTGATCAGTTGAGAACAGTTCGGAACAGATCAGATTATATGAGATCAGCTCAGAGAAGCGTATCAGATCAGATAAACTCAGTTGAGAAGAGCAGAACTACTCAGATCAGAATAGTACAGATGAGATCAGCTCAGAGTAGCAAAACCAGTTTGAAAAGAACAGAGCAGAAGAACAGAACAACTCAGATCAGATCAGAACATATAAGAACATTATAGCTCAGTGAACAGATCAGATTGGAACTTCACATCCGATCAATTCAAGAGCAGAACATATCAGTATATCAATTTAGAATAGAGCCCACTAAACAGAACAGATCATAACGGAGTTCGTATCAAATCAGATAAGAATGCTATGTTTTGGTTATGAGCAAGAATACTCTGTTTTGGTGCACATTGTCATTGTGGCTTTCTGTTTTAGACAAATTTATGTTTCATGAGTACTAAATCTCATGAAAATTGTATGAATATGTTTCTTCTGGAATATGATGTCAAGTTTATGTTTCTTCTAAAATATGATGCTTAATCGGAATACAATTATGGAACAAGAGCGTGCGTTTTAAAGACAGACACGGAGCAGACGATGCACGATCTGATAAAAAAAGAAGAGTTTCAATATTGGTAATTGAAAGGTTTTGAGCACCGAAGCTAATCTGTTTCGCCTAACTCTCCTATATCTGAGTGAATGTGTACTGCACTGATCAGACTCCATTCTGATCTGTTCTGTTCTGTAGGCTATGTTCTGCTTTTCGTTTATGCACTGCACATTCTTCTTCTTCCCTCTCTCTTTGACTGAGCCGCTCTGATATGATCTGCTCTTTTCTGCTCTAAGTTGATCTATAATGCTCTTCTCAACTGAGCTGATTTGATCTGCTCTGCTCTTCTGTTCTTCTTAACTACTCTTATCTTATCAAATTCACTCTGCTCTTCAACTCTTGTTCTGTTATGTTCTGATATGATCTGAACTGTTCTGCTCTTTTTATCTTTTCTGTTCTGTTCTGATCTGATCTGAACTTAACTGTTCCGCTCAACTGCTCTTGATCTGATCTATTCTATTCTACTGATTTGTACACTGTTCTAAGCTGATCTGTTATACTGATATCTGACTGTTCTGCTCTTACTCTGAAACGTTCTGAACCTTTCTTCTTAACCGATCTCACCTCTTTACTTATACTGATCACCCGATCTATTCCAAGCTCCGTTATGCTCTTGTATGCTCGTTTTCAATGGGACAAAATTTACTTCCCTTGATTGGGATGCTGCATCGTTCATCTTTTGTCTGCTCGTTCTGATATCGCACTATTTGAAGAACCCCCAGTGGCTGACGGACAACAATAATACAACATAAATTTTTTATAAATTTTTTTTGTTCTGCTCCGTCTGCTCGTTTTCAGCGGGACAAAATAAAGAACATATTTTGTTTTTTCAACTCAAAACAAAGGATATTTTGATACCATCAACATAAATTTATTATAAAATCTGCTACCTAAACTCAATAACAATGCATGTTTAACAACTCTTGGAGACATGATTAAAACGTGTCAATTTTATGAAAGGTGAATGTTATTTGTGCCTAATAAATTTCACAAGGGTGAACCTTGTATTTTTCAATATTAGGGATGGTTACGCAAAAAACTCCTTTTCTAAAGTTGGCACATTTGAAACCATTATTAATATTTTTCCCATTCTCATACATTAGGCCACGCATGGGGGGGAGAGGTCCATGAGGCGACGATAGTCACTCTGTGTACGTTCGGCCCTTAGTTTTCTCTTTCTTACTTATGTATATATTTATTTTTCCTGAAACCTTAATTTTAAGGAAGTAAATGTTTTCCAAGTACTGTAATCAATTTTTACTTTTCTCTAGTTAAATTGGAACATCCAAGTCTTTTTTCTTTTTCACATGTCCAAATGTGAAGGTGGCAAACTCATGTGATTAGGGGTTAATATATTTAATATTGTCCCTATCCGTTTAAGGATTTTCGGATTTAGTCCATTTCTTTTGTCTAACCACGAATATTTTAAATTGTTTCCAATTAGTCCATGGTCTATTTAAAACATTATGAGTAACAGTATATTTAAATCAGAAACTTGAAACTTTTGTATGTATTACATTTATTGTGCATATAACAACTACCATCAGTTCATTACTGATTTATAACTTATTTAATGTAAAGAATGTAAAATTTTAAACTATGTTCTCTTATATCCTATAATTAAAATTTATACTGTTAATATAAAATAAAGTTGTTTGTTTAAAAAACAAACTTAAAAGAAAAATAAAATTTCTTTCCTCGAGGACAGCTTGCGTTATTTGGCTGATTTTAGGTCTCTGTCGAGAAGAAATTGTGGCTATGCTGACTTTGTACTTATTTTTACAGCCAAATCATGAATAAAAATAATAATGATTTATACTTCATTGCCGTTGGGACTAGGTCTGAAGTTGAATATTTAATGCTAAGTTCGAAGCAGACCAATGGAGAAAAATTATTCAAATTGGGGTGTTTTATATATATATGGATGGTATGCGACCACGATTTCGCTCGATCTTTCAACTATATATGATGTGACCCAAAATTATTCATATTGGGACCCTAGAATTTTGACAAGAATATTAACGTGTTTAATTTGAATAATATCTGATCGTCCATGTTCTCTACTCGAAGATCAAAAAGTCGCATGCAGAAAAATAATGAAAATTGAACGTCAATATCAAATGTTGCCATAAAACTGAGGGAGTCGGGTCAAATACCATTTGTTGCTAAAAAATAAAATATATACATGCAGAAAATAAAGAAATTGAAGTCAATATAAAATGTTGCCATGAAACTGAGGGAGTCGGGTCAAATACCATTTGTTGGTAAAAAATAAATATATATACATGCCTTTCCAAACCTGCAATCTTTCTCTAATCTATCTAATCTAGACATAAAACAAAAGAAATGGATGGATTCCACGCACTCCTCCATCGACGTAGGAATCATGATAAAGGCTATTACGTTAACTCAACTTCACCACAACGAGAGGTCTTCGATGTCGATTCGGATTCTAGCCCTGGAATCGATGACTTAATGTTTCATGCACCGACAAGTGCCCCCATAGACAAGAAACTACGTTGGCTACGATCTCAGATCATCGGCAGCGATTCATATTTTGACACGCCCTTTGGGAGACGACGCCTCACATACGCTGATCACACGGCCTCCGCTCGATCCCTACACTGTGTAGAGAATTACATAGCATCCAATGTACTTCCATTCTATGGTATGTTGAGTCCACATGTTTTTTATTTCATGCATGTCAGAATATCTTCATGAATCTACCTTTACATGAGAGGATAATGTTTACATATGTCAAGGATATAGTGCATGTGAACTGCCTCTGCTATATATGTTCGTGCTGCAAAAGTTAAATATTATATTTGATGAAAATGAACTAGGCAATACTCACACCAGTGACAGTTACGTGGGGAGACGATACAACGAAAATGGTGAAGGAAGCAACGAAGTATGTGAAGAAGTGCCTGGGTGGTGGAGATGAAGATGCAATTATATTCAGTGGGGCAGGATCGACGGCTGCGATCAAACGTTTACAAGAAGTGATGGGAATTGCAGTGTCCTCTATTCTGAGGGAGAGAGTATTGAATTGCTTAAGTAATGAGGAAAGGTGGGTGGTGTTCATAGGGCCGTATGAGCACCACTCCAACATACTGTCGTGGCGGCAGAGCCTGGCGGAGGTGGTGGAGATTGGCCGTGATGAAGACACCGGCTCGATCGACATGGAGGATCTGAGGCAAAGACTTGAGCTTTATAAATCCCAGAACCGCCCACTTCTTGCTTCTTTCTCGGCTTGCAGCAATGTCACCGGAATTTGCTCCGACACCCGCGGCATAGCTCGACTTCTTCACCGGTTTGGAGGGTTTGCTTGCTTTGATTTTGCAGCGAGGTAATATGAGTTCTAAGGTTGTTATATTTCTGTAATTGAAATGGACACATGCCATTTCTCACGAGGGATCAATTATGCACATTATTAATGAACTCATCACTCATGCATCTTTAGGAAAAAAAAAACGTAAAGGATATCATAATGCTGTGTCAGCCTACTACTATATTTTCGATTTTTAATAAATTCTTTATTATATAAATATTTGAATGAGTCAACCATCATACTTGCGTACCGGACATATATATGAAAAATTAGTGAGAACAGAAAAATAAAAATACGCATGCGAATTTCATACTTGTTTCCGATAATCTTCTATTCAATATTTTATATATAATAAACACATATATTGCATTTGAGCTGTTTTTTATTTGTGTTTTGAATTTTTGAATTGGCAGTGGTCCTTATAGAGAGATTGACATGAGATCAGGACACGATGATGGGTACGATGCCATTTATCTAAGTACACATAAGTTCTTAGGAGGTCCGGGATCGCCAGGGATATTGTTGATGAACAAGGCCCTTTACCGGCTAGGCTCTGCGCCGCCGTCTACTTGTGGCGGTGGAACTGTTAATTTTGTGAATGACCTCCGTGATGAGGTACATATATAGAAGTCGTTTTGTCATAATAGATAACAACTACTTATTCAAGTAGGACGAGTTCTCTTCCCTTTATCAATAGTTAGTCGTCATTTTGAATTAAATATAATATTTTCTACTGGTCGCATTGAACTACTCATCTGTAAGTAGACATTCCAAAAAAAAAAAAATTAACTAAGTAGAATTTTATCGTATATTGTTGTTATTAAATAATACAAGTATTAAAGGCACCCCGACCTTGACTAGAAGCTTGGTAGTCGGCACTTGCTAAGTTATGAAGTTAGAGGCACCATTCGTGGTAAAATGGTGAGTAAGAAAATGAATGGTGCCTTAAATGGGCCATTTTTCCATTTTCTCCCTTAATCCAAAAAAATGTAATGAAATATTATAAATAATCATTTAGACAAAAACGTTTGAACAATCATGTACATACCCATACACTTTCACGATTGATGGTTTCCATTCTAAATTTTCAATAATCACCAGGATTTGCACCTCTTCCAAACGAAATTAATCTAAAAATAATATTTTTGTAGTGAGGATGTCCCATAGAAAACAGTGTTTTACTTTTACAAACATAGCTTTTAATGTAATGGATTTGCAATTTTCAGGACACGTTATATGTGGAGAACATAGAAGAAAGGGAAGACGCGGGAACCCCACCAATCATTCAGAAAATAAGAGCAGCGTTAGCTTTCAGGATAAAGGAATGGGTTGGTCAAGAAAACATAGAATGGTTCGAGGAAATATACATAACCAGAGCTTTGCAAAGACTTGTGCCCAACCCAAATATATGTGTTTTAGGAAACACCACCTCCAAAAGACAAGCCATACTATCTTTCTTAATATATTCGGAAGACAAGACCGAATTGCGACAAGATGAGAAAACAGGGGCGGATTTGTGGGGAGTGACTGGAGGTAAGCCTTTGCATGGAGCTTTCGTAGCCAAACTGTTGAACGACATATTCGGCATCCAGGCACGTGGAGGTTGTGCTTGTGCAGGGCCGTATGCACATTGGTTGCTCAACACTTGACGAGTCACATTCGTTAGGTATCAGATCACTTATAAAAAAGGTGAGTCCTCATTGCGTCAAGATATTCCTGTATATGTGAGATATGGGCATGGTGACATGAACAGAACATTGTCAATATTCACACCAAAACCATTAATCATAGCATGACATGGGGTTCAATAAAACCAACACAACCTCACACATACGGACATAAGCTGAGTATGGGGTTTACATGTCAGGAACTAACATAGTATTAAATAACAAATACAATGCCATGGACAAAATGAACTCTATTAAGTTTCATATTTCATTGTTTTTGAATGTTTCTAACGTCCCAGTAAAAATGCCTCTTTTTCCTGAAAATCGACACCCTTTAACAGTAACAGTGAAATTGAATAAGTTCGCTAAGATCGTTTGCTACATATTTTGATCACAGGGTTACGTAGGAATTAAACCTGGATGGACACGAGTTAGCTTCCCTTACTATATGTCCCAAGAAGAATTTGAATTTATTCTGGCTTCAATCGAATTCCTATCTGTTTATGGTCATAGATTCTTGCCGCTGTATCATTTCAACTGGAGAAACGGAACTTGGATTTTCAAGAAAGATGCACTGTCCAGAAAAAAAACAGGAAGCGGATCGTCTTTGGTCCGCCTGATCAAGTCATTAAACCTGGAAAGCAATAAAAAACAGATAACGAGAGATGATGTGATGCGTAGATATACCAATTACTTGGAAGAAGCAAAGCACATAGCCAGCATTCTTCCAAAATTCGCACCTCAGAGAAGAATACCAGAAGGGATTGACGTTGAATTTGTACCGTTTAGACTCTAGAGTATTTTCTACCACAGTACATATTATTATCAATGAAACATGATATTTACCTCATAATTTTAGTTTTACCGTACATCAAAGTATTAAGTCTTGGTGAGAAATATTCACAAATTTATGCTTGCAACAGCAAATGAAATTATTTATTCTCATTTCAACACTACCACGAGACTAACTTACCAAATCAAAACAATGTTGTTACAATAATGCATGAGAAGATAAAATCAGTATGAGAATCCCATAAATAAATGATAGATATACTAAACTTGGGCTTAAATATTTCAAGTCATTGTGTTTTTCTTGAGCTCAACTTTCACTAATTCAGTAGATCCCATAAAGTATGGACACGGCGCACACACAACATGGACATAGGACAAGTTTTGGTTAAATTGGACATGACTAAAAATTTAAGGGGGGGGGGTGATTTAAAAATATTAGAAGTTTAAGGACTAAGTCCTCATCGGCTTTCTCTGTATGTCTCTGTATCATTCCTCTCTTCCTCTTCTGTATTTACCCTTCAAAGTCCACCGTTGCAGCCTCTCACAGTACAGCCCGGCACACCACCGCTCACCCTTGTCACCGGCTCGCCACCACACCATCTACCAAGGTATGTGCTAATATAGATATATAATTTATATATATATATAGTAAATTTCAAGTTCTTTGAATCGACGTATCAGTATCATATCTGATACGACACCCACCCATATCAGTGCGACAGAAGACGCAGATATTAGAAAGTGACAAGCTCCCATTAGCCAGTAGAAGAAATTCACAGAGGCCCAATAGCATACAATACGATTAGTACTTTCAGGAGGGGATCTTAACAATTGGTAGTAATCTTAGTTGACAAGCCCCCACTTGAGTTGGCCAGAACATGAAATCCACAAAGGCCCAATAGAAAATAAGCTGAAAAGTTCCTTTTCTTGGAAAAAGAATGAATTTACCATATATATTACACTGGATCTCACAGGAAATGGCTGGACATTAGAAGTCGTGGCATTTCTTTATCTTCTTCAACTTCAATAGCAGCCTCGGCCCTAATTTCTTGAACTCTTTTATCCCATATTCCATCGATCAAATTCCAAGTGTCATCACTTATGATTTGAGTCTACATGAAGACACAAAACTTTATCATACATGGGCCACGAGAAAAGAAAATTATATGACAGCGATTTTGCTGTATACACCATTCAAAAAAGAATAATAATAAAAAATAAAATAATTAAATAAAATCACCCATTCCTTGTCTCTCCTCCATCCCCTTTTGAGACCTCAACAATGTTTTGACCTTAATTGACATTGAAGAAAGGAAGCAACAGCAAACATTTTACTGAACGTACCTCCATAGGACGAGGTGCACCAAAAGTAGCAAATCCTACATTTCCAGGTGCAAAAGTTACCCTCCCAGGAAGTGAAACACCATGAAGTCCCCAACGTCCAGCATATATAATGGCTCCATATTCATCAACTTCCCTCACAGCAGGCTGAAATACAGGAAATTATCATTTTCAAAAGTCATGAAGATAGTATAAATTTGCAAGATCAAAAACTAATTTCCCATTAATGGACCATAGCAACTAGGTAATGACCACAGCCCATCAATAGGAACTCAGAACTCCTTCCCAGTTACCTCCAGATATTTTTGTATTATCTTCAAGAAAATAGATTTTTATTGTTTAAGTGAAAGAGATTTCATGAAATAACTTCAACATTTTTACTTCCAAATACCGTTTGGTGCTAAATTAACAAATGATGCCAGCATGAAGCATCAGCCAACAACCACTACCCAAGAAAATAAAATGGTGTGATGGAACAAAAATGAGATCAGTAAAAGATAATCTCATTCAAATTTGAAAACATAAAGTTATCAAGTGAATTTCTGCTGTAGAAAGGAAGAGGTATTGCAGAATTGAAACTAGATGTAAAATAGTTTTTCACTGAAGCTTGCATTGCAACTCAGACAACAAACAAACTGAAACACTACAGATTTGAAGACGAGGAAATCATGAGGAAAGTAAGATGGTATCTTTCGTGAGTATGCTACTGCACACGGCAAGGAATATGCCAATCATAAAGTTAAGAATGCTGAATATCTAAAATTTCCCTTTATCACTTTATTTTAATACCTACGGAGCCAGTTTGGCTTGAAAAACCCGGCGCAAGGTTGATGATGAAAGCAGAACAGACCTTTTTGGAAGCTAAGTTCCAAACATACCTGAGGTATTCGAGGGGAGCTGTTATAAATGTCCCAAATTTCATCTGCTTTTATCTCTCCTTCTGCAAGTAAAACATCTGCTAGTGGACAATTAATCAGCAAGCAGAAAAAGATAAGAACGATCTCTACAAATATTTTTTGGATATTGATGGAGAGGAATAAAATAAAGGTACAAGATTGATGGGAAATGCAAGGGAGGTAACCTGTTATGTTCTCCACAGCAGGACGGTACTTTCGTAGAACACATGCACACTTCTCCACAGCAAAACGCATATACTCCTCTCTGAGTGCTTCAAGTTTGGCAGCAAGCTGTCCACATGATCACGAAATTATTATTTCATCCATAAATCAGTCGACGGAATAAAAATCATGTTTCATGCTTAAATTCACACACTCTAACCCTTACATTAGGCACAAGATCATTTTGATATCTGTAACAGGCCTTGCCAAAAGCAGTCATTCCAGTTTGCAGAATTAAAAATTCTGCAAGTCTGGAAGCTTCCAGTGTTGCCTTGGAAGAAATCCAGCACAGATTGTCAACTCCAAATATCTCTTCTTCGATTACTCTGGCTAAATATTGTAGGCATTAGAGCAATGAAAACAATGTCTATACGTTTCATCAACATATGGTTCCGATGCAAAGTCCTATGCACCATTTTTATACAAAATATTCAAAAAATTGTGGAAGTGCGAAAGAATGAAATGGAGTATCTACGGATCACAATGGCAGGTTGCCCTGGTCCTCATATGCAGGGCTTTACGCTTGAGGTAAGCCTATGGGTCATTAAGATATCAAATTTGGATTCTAGACATCAAAGAAAAATAGTAAATCTGATACTGCAATAGTTCGGACAGATTTCAGTAAACATCAGTCAGATTCACCAGAACCAAGTAACCTTAGCATTAATGGAACTGCTGTTACTAGTATTTGAATATATTTCGGCCATCGGTAGAACTTCGGTATTCAGATAATGAATAGCATTGATCAATCAAAACCATAGAGATTGGTCCTGATGAAACGAGGAAAAGCCAACAAAGCACTACTCTCCCCTTCACTACACTACGTTTATTATGCTATATTAAAGGGTTGCACAATTGTTTTAGTGCAAGCACACAGCATGGCTAACTAGAACCGATCAGCCCTATTATCCACTCCATAAATAAACTATCTGACTTAGGTAAGAATAATTTATCAAGTTAAAAGACAAAATAATTGAGAAAATAGGTATGCTAAGAATCATGTGTTTGAACAGTTATGATTTCATTAACATAGAGGGAAACAAATAATTGGTGAAAAGACTATTCTGCACAAGATAAGATACCTTAATTTCTTATACTAAAAATAAAACACAAGAAAGAGGAAGCTCCATGGGCGAAAAGCAGCATTCCATGAGAATGCCTAGACAAATACAGTGGGTAACCCTACCTTTAATTTGAGGGGAAGACTCATTAGGAAATCATGACACTTAAATTACAATGTCCGAGAGATCTAAACAGCATAAGGGTACACTCTAAAGCTATTGCACCAGTCAACAAACATCTGTTACTGCATATTCATGCTTGATCTATTGCACCAGTTCAACACCCAACTCTTGCCACTGATCAACACGACTCACCAAAAAAAGAATTGACAAGTATCTTTTGGGTCACAGAATACAGGAATCCAGAGGAATGAATGTTTAACAAACAATAGCTACGAAAACTAGCACAAAAACATTTTTAAGTTATGCATTTCAATCTAAATTGTGAAACTCACGAGCACATGCATGGACTATGGAGTTCACATAATCCGCTTTTCTCTTGAATACCCTTCCTAATGTCTCCCTGTAGCGCATGTTTGGCTGACTGCGTATGGAATTAATATCTGTCTGAAAAATGACCAATTAAGATATCAACATCCAATCATAATAACGAGTAACAAATGGAATAAATATACATGCTAGTCTGATATAACATACATCAGTGAAGGGACGAAAGGGATCGGGAATGTCACATGCAAGAACAGCAACAGCTGCCTCTCGATATGCCAATCTCAACTTTAACTCTTCAGGAACTTCCGTGCTATCTTCTTGGCCAGTTTCAAAAGTTCCCTTTTGCTATAAGATTTAATTAACATCAAAGTAACAGAAGTTAGATGCTAAGACAGAATAACATGCATTGGTATGATAGAGCCTCTATACAATGCTCAAACAACATAAAAGGCAAAAATCTACATTCTATGAAATTTAAAAGATCACCCGCTTCAAGGCCTCAAGAAGTTCTTCTCGTCCTATGTAATCTAAGTCCTTTCTAGCAGTCAAAATACCAGCTTCATTCCTATCAAGTTTATATCATCAGCTTGCTATTAACAGTGAGCAGTTAAGTAGTCTGAAGTCTTTAAGGTTCATTTACAGTATGTTTTGTAACTCTGCTCCCGTATAATCCTCTGCCAGCTCAGAGATTTCTTTCAGTAGGGTTTCTTTCTCTTCCTCTGATCGAAAATATTTATTTCGAGCATGAACCTATCACGTCAGAAATGAGAACTCTTAGAAGGAAAACCATACAGAAATGTTCAGTTTGTGGATATCATATACCTCTAGCTTTACCGAGGCCAAATGTACGCCACTGAACAACTTAAGCTTACCTTCAATATGGCCAATCTACCATCTTTTGATGGCAGTCCAACACGAATAATCTTGTCGAAGCGGCCTTTTCTTAAAAGAGCAGGATCAAGAATATCCAATCTATTGGTTGCACCAATAACCAACACCTGTTAAACATAATATTCTCAAGTAAACTCTGGAATCCCATTGGTCCTTAAAAAGTGACAACAGATTAATCTAGTCAACCTGTGAGGTTGATACTTTAAATCCATCCATTTCGGTCAGTATTTGCAGCAATCCTTGTTCCCTCTCAGCACCACCCTAGTATGTCATATAGATGCAAAGGTACAAATCTTAAGACTTCAAAGGAAATATTTAGTTCATAGACGAAGTTATTCCACTTGTAAATAGAAGATGAACCACTATAGTATACAGGTAAACTCTGAAAGTAAACATGTTAAGCTTTACACCAAATTTCTCTTAAACTGACACTCCTTGCATAAACAGAGACTCTTGATTGGTTAGACTTGTACATAAATTGAATATCTGGTAAATAGATAGTTGGAGTATGTTAGCTTCATGACTCTATCTCCGTTTCTCATAAATGATCCACCACAATCACATTACCTTTCGACAAGTACCTGATGAACAGTTGAAATTAATCGATGATATCTTCAAAATAAAGAATTAGTAGGACTCTCACTCAGAAAAGAATATTTAGAATTAGTTAAACGTCACCAAGTCAGAGGACTCAAAACACATATAAGTACATCATAAACCTACAAGTATCGGTCTTTCAAGTTGCTTTATTTTTTCATAACCTGGCTTGCAAAGAAAGATGATTCGCGAAAAGAAACAAATTTGCTAAACAGACAATATAAGATAAGAATATCCATACCCCACCAATATCAGGTCCACCACGCTTGCTACCGATTGCATCTATCTCATCAATAAAAATGATGGAAGGAGAAAATGACCTGGCACTGGCAAATAGGTCTTTCACACGAGATGCCGCCACACCAACAAACATCTAGAAAAAAATTACAATAACTTAATTTGGTTGATATAACTTATTGTAGAAGACCACAATTGTAACACATGTGTAATCATCCACACTATGATTGATTCTTCTAAAAGATATCAAAAATAAATATTCCCCCAACATAACAAAATTATACCTCCACCCTCGAGAAAATAGTATGCTGACTTTAACAATTTATTCACTCCCATGACAAGTAGAATATGCTCGATTTTCATGTCATTGACTCACCGGAAAAAAATACAAACGCGAATTGGAAAACTAGTTATTGGATGTATCCAAGAACTGTCAGCTTGCTACATGGACAGCCCATTATTCCGCCGCTCCAATGGGCATATAAGAGATGAGGACTGAATAGGTATTAGAATTTAGTAATGTGATGAAGAAATAGTGATGATGGGAAGGATGAAAATGGACTGAAGGAGAAGGATTAAAATATCAATTCTGCCTTCCTTCAAACCGAAGGATGCCTTATTGCATACTCGAAAAATGTAATTTGGTGTCCATAAGTGAGGGACGAGTGCAATCTGAAAAAAGATGAGCAGAAAACAAAACAATGAAGGAGAAAAGACTTCATGTTTCCAGAAATTAAAATCATCTTCAAGTACCCTTCTACAAGGTACTACCCAGAAACGGGACCTACAATGGAGTATCAGTTTCCAAAATCGAGCATATGCCCACCAAGCCCATCACCTTGCATGAATAATGTTAACTCCATCGAGAAAAGCTACACAATAGATGCCATCATCCACCAATGGACTCTACCAATTCTGGAATTGGTTCAAAATTTAAAGACTCACATTCTTACATTGTTGAAATAAAAGGATGTTTATCAGCAATATACACAAGATTTGCTTAGTTACATGTGCATAAGTCAAATGTACCAACTATCAGCATAATGGTTAAGACTTAAGCAAGTGTACCAGTACCTGGCCACCAAATCAACAAAAACAGTTTCAATGCTTTCCCAGTTGAATACCAGAGATGAAACGAAAATGGATGCAAAAGATTTACAAAAAAAAAAACAAAACAAAAACACCTCACCTCAACAAAATCAGTGCCATTGGCTGCAAAAAATGGAAGACCCGCCTCGCCAGCAATAGCTTTCGCCAAAAGTGTTTTACCAGTTCCAGGAGGACCATGAAGAAGCACACCTTTGGGACAATAAATTCCTTTATTTTGAAACTCCTCGTCATTCTTTAGAATCCGAACAATCTCTTGTAGCTCCCTCTTAATATATTCTTGGCCAGCAAAATCATCAAAGGTAACACCAGTTTTCTCTTCAGCTGATATGAACTTTGCCCTGACATGAAAGTGATGAAAACAGACCAAATCTAATTACAAGTTGGCCACCAAGTACCTTAAATTTATATTGCCATCCAGTAAAATCAACATTATGCACACCTTAAATTCGAAAATAGCCTCATTGGAAGCATAACATGTTACATGAAGATATAAATATTCAAGCATACCATCAGCATCCAATACAAAATCAAGCATCCAATTGCACTATCGGAGGTGTAGATGCCATGATATTAAAATTTAAGGTAAAGTTCGACCGAAAGCTCAAGAGACTTGTTCTAGACCAATATTGTCAACTTTACTCATGCAAGAAACAGTAATTGTTCGTCTTGCCAGCTTATCTTGAGGAAAGTAAACTTATGCAGATAAAAAAAGGACGTTAGAGTTAAATTTCCTAGGACAAAGTGAACTGGATGTCATTCATACAAGACTAATTCCAATCAAGGACATTGACACTGGCAGTTCGTTCCCATGAATACCAATTCTTCAAAAGAAAATAGTGGAGAACAAGATAGCAAACTATAAGATACTGATTAAAAACCTCGACAATATTTGATAATAAGTTATATCGATAGAGGTCATAATTGTCAGGGAATGCCTAAATTTTCTAAGAGGGATGCCTATCCAACGAGTTGAAAAAATTATACAGCAGTCACCTGCTCTGCCCTAACGAACCAAGGGCATGGCTCTTGATTGGCTGCGATGTCATCTTTTTAGGAGGATCACCAAGATCACAAGGAATTAATTTTGCATATATCGGTCTCATCAAATTATCAATCCAAACATAAAGAGCAACAGAAAGAGCAAGCCTCATAGACCACACAACTGCTGTGGCAACAGTGGAATAAACTTCAGAAGGAACAGTATTCACATTAAGGACGTCAACATTTACAAGTTGTTGATGCAACTTTCGCCAAACATCATTCCAACAGTCAATTGGCATACGGTCGACCACATGGCGCCGGAAAACAATTTCCCTTTTCCTATCTCCCTCTGGGCTATCCATCTTTCCGTCTTTGTAATATGGTAGAATCACTGTGAATTTAACCGGGAAAAAAAGGAATATTGTAAAGAACATTATGTAGGAGTAAACTTGAGGTAATAATCCGCAATTGTTACCAACATTGGTTCTAAATTAAACCAGAAATAGATAAGTAGTTTCCCTATCCGAGTCAATAAATGCACAAGTGCAACATTTACAAATCCAGCGTGGCATAGATCAAAGAGAATTTACAGGTGTTCTTGTTTCGATTTTAAGACATCATTATCAACCTTTTTTGTTTTGTTGAAGAAGAAATGTAACTTCTCTAGTCCCAGACACAAACAATCTAAATCATCAAAATGTTACTTCTCTAGTATGAGTACACAAACAAACTCAAAGTTTCAAAATTCAAAATAAAAGCTACATTTTAACATGATTCAGAGTCTACTTTGCAAAAGGCTTACATCAGCACACCAATTTACTAGAATAATAACATTGCACAACTTCAATTTTTGCAGTCCACTTTGGTCTTTGGAGTAAGTTCAACATATGAAGCATATAGCAAACCAGAAAGAACTCTTCTGACCTGAGACCATCTGACCATAGTTAGAGTACTCCATAAATTGGACAGCATTTGCATCAAGAAGTTTCTTGAAGTCGCTATATTCTATGATGTGAGAACTCTCAGGGTCCCACTCGGTGCCTTTCAACTTTCCCCTCGCTGCTAAGAGGGCTCTGCTCCACTCTGAAGCCATCACAAGCTGCCTCTCCAACTGAACATTGGCCTTTCTTTCAAATTCTTCTATTTTACTCACTCGTTCTCTCTCAGCCTCCTTCAGATTCTGGCAATCTCCATCAACATTTTACGATTCAGACAAGTCAATGTTCTCAATGACTTTTAAAGAAAGTGAATAGCAAACTAAGTCTTAGAATTCGAGTAATATATCTAGCAGCTTCCAATTTCTAACTTCCAAATAGATTAAACCGATAGTGATGGTGATGCTGAGAGTTCTCAAGATTCAGGTCCAGGTAACTCAGAGATGCAAGAAAGTTGATATGCCGGAGTAAAGCATGAGCAAATAGTGTGTTGACGAAAATAAAAATTAAGATCAAGATTCTTGTTCCTCCCGTGCCATAATCCAAATTTTTAGGAAGCTGCAAGTAGCAAATGAATTACTAATACCAAAGCATCATATTCTATCTTAAAAAAAGTAATGTGGTTCACAAAAGCAATCCGAAATCGAAGTTCAGTAAGTTTCCACCAGTAAGACCCACAGAAAGGCTACGTAACTTGTCCAGCATTTCTCATCTATAGGTTAGCTTCCAAAAAAGATTCTTTTTTCATATCAACCCACCTCGAATAGCTGCTGCGACGAATCTTCGTCCCCGTCTAACGTGTTTGAACTGGTACTCAAGGAAGCTCTGCAAAACTTAATTCCAACTCTTTTGACATCAATACATAGTCGTTTGCTGCGTGATTTGAACAGAAACTTCGCAGCACAAGAGTGTCTCAAACGCGAGAATTTAGGATGATTGACATTCAATCCAAGTAGGGTTTTAGAATAAGGGCAAGAACACAATGGTCTTATCGCGAGAGCAGCGGCAAACGATTGGGAATCCAAAACAGAGCTCGAAGTAGTGGGTAGAATCATTTTGATGAAGGAGCTACGGAATTATCGCATCCCCCTTATCTTCCTCCTAGGTGGCATAAACCTCTGACAATGGTGCAATCTGCATCAATTTATAGCTTCATGCCTTCAGTCGTCCACTGGGCGGCAGCAGTTAAAATCTTATGAAAAAGTGATGACAATTCTTCTATGAATTGACGCTTACTAGTGGAGCCCGACCCAAAATCGTTTAGGCCTGCCCCGCATTAAACCCCATGTGAAACCGAACACCGGGTTAGGCCCGTTCTACGTGGATATGAATACTTGGCCACAGCCCAGGTCGGACCCATCACATCAGAGAAGATAAGTCGCGCAGCCCAAACCACTTGACCCGATCCGCTTTGGATCCCTCTAAATCCCGACAGGTTTTACCTGATCGGACCAGTCCACCACCAACTTATAACAGCAACTTAGATACACATATTGACATATACACAAGTATATAAGAAAATGCCAGAAAACCCCCCGACAAGGAAAATATATCATATTTTATGCTCCTCTCTTTGAAAGTTTCAAAACACACATATATTAATATTAATATTAACAAGAAAAACATGTCATATTTTCATGTTCCTCTCTTTAAAAACCTCCCAAACAACTTCCAGATAACACTCATGCAATTTTCTTTTCCAAATATTTTCTTTTTTCATGATATTTTAAATTCTCGGACGAAACATAAAGAAGCGAATATTCTTGAATCAGAACAACATAAAATAAACTTTAAAAACTTAAGTTTAATCTTATCTATTATTCATATATTTTGAAAGGTTTTTATTATGTATCACGTAATTATTTACATTTGAATTTTAATAATAAAACAGAAATACTCGTTGATATATGGCAAGTATCAACACTATTGGACTTGGGAAGTCAATTTTAGCGCAAGTTGATAATCATGCAAATGCTTTGAACTTTCCATTGGGGCCAGGGAAGTGTCCTCTCCAAATTGCTCGTAGAAAAATTCAATAATTCGACAAATCAACACTAAATAACGGTGATCGTATAATACTCACATGGGTTTCTCTGAAATTCTGATATATTCTGTATGAGCACACACACACACACATATATATATATATATATATATATATATATATATTTCAACATTTTTGATTTTGTATATATTTGAAAAGACTAAATGCCCATGTTTGAACACCTACCGCGCACGTTAGTACGACCACCTCGCTTTTCCTTTTCGAGTTTCCCAACCTGGTTGCCGGCCAATCACACGACGTTGCTCTACACTTAATCTCCGTTTCCCTCATTTGTATCCCCAAAACTGAGCCCTACACCACCACTTGTTAGCATCCTTAGTCTAGAAATTGCGTTGTATTATTAAATTTAGGGGTTTTGGATTGGAATCGAAATCACAGAATGAGAAGGATTTGACGATGTCGAGGCTACTTGGATTGACGCGGGGATTCGGAGACTGGGCTGAGTCCCCACGGGAGGTGACTCGGACGATTCCGACGAGCGAAAGCATCGGAGAGAGCGGGTGGCTGGTTCGATTCTTTGACTCGGCATTTTTCTGCGAATGGATCGCCGTCAGCTACCTCTACAAGCATCCACACTCAGGGGTTCGCGACTATTTGTGCAATCGTATGTATACTCTTCCTCTCTCTGGCATTGAAAGCTACTTGTTTCAGATATGCTACATGTTAATTCACAAACCTAGCCCATCGCTGGATAAGTTCGTTATCGATGTTTGTTCGAAATCATTGAAAATTGCGCTGAAAGTGCACTGGTTTTTAATGGCTGAGTTGGAGGATGTCGACGATAACGAGGGGATTAGTCGGATTCAGGAGAAATGTCAGTTTGCCGCCACTTTAATGGGTGAATGGCCGCCTTTAATAAAACCTCAGGAGCAGAATACTGGTTTTATGTCTTTATCATCTGGTAGCAATAATAATGTCAGCAATGGTAGTCCGATTGGTAAGAATCAGATGTTGACTAGATTGTTGTCTTCCAAGCAGAAATTATTGTCATTGACATCGTCTCCTCCGAATAATGCATCAGTGCCAAGATCGATTTCATTTTCACCCTCGTCAGCGAACTCTACAATTCAGGATGATAATCGTAAGGTGTTGGGTTCACCAGAGGAGAATAACAAGATCTTTAAGAAGTTTATTCCCGGAACAAAGGTGCGGGATGCTTTGATATTTAGGAGATCCATTGAGAAGGAAGAGGAAGAGTCTGAGAAGGATGTTGGATTCTTTAAAAGGTTGTTAAGGGATGGTAGAGAGGAGGATGTAAGGAAGTCGGTGGAAAAAGATAGAGATAATGAAGAGGAGCCTGAGAAGGAAGGTGGGTTTTTCAAGAGGTTGTTGAGGGATAGTCGGGATGAGGATTTGAGGAAGTCCATGGACAGAACTAAAGATCAGGATGAACATGAGAAAGATGGTGGATTTTTCAAGAGGTTGTTGAGCAGTAGTCGAGATGAGGAACTGAGGAAATCGATGGATAAGGATGACCAAGAGTCGGAAAAAGATGGGTTCTTTCGTAGGCTTCTAAGTAGCAAAGATGAGGACGAGGAAGCTAGCGCCAGCACAGATGGCTTTTTCAAACGGTTGTTTCGGGATAGTAAAAATGATTCAGAAGAGAAATTGTTGTCTAAACTGGTGGATGATAATGAAAAGGAAGGATTGTTCAAAAAGTTCTTCAAAGATAAGTTTGAGGACAAGAAGGATGGGAGTGACAGAAATGATGATGTTGAAAGATTGACAAAGAACTCTGAAGATGATGATAAAGAAGGATTTTTCAAGAAGTTTTTTAAAGAAAAAAATGATGAGAAGAAAGTAACAATTGACAGCAATGATGAGGACAGAAAGGCACAAGCAATAGGTGAAGATGAAGAGACTTCCGATTTTTCTCTCTTCCGTAGACTGTTTCGCATTCATCCGGATGATTCCAAGACTACAGAGGCAAATAATGGCAGCTACGGTAGCAATTTTCTTGAAAGTAGTCCTGGAACTGAAAACTTTTTTCGAAAGCTGTTCAAGGACCGGGACCGTTCAGTGGAGGATTCTGAACTTTATGGTTCCAAGAAGAATAAATTGGTCAGTTCCTAAGGTTGAACTTTTCTATTTGTATGTGATGTTTAGTCAATTTTGTCAATGTATGCTTGAAATTTTATGGATAAAGAAAAATCTGTTTCTTTTTGTGTGTGAGAATATCTATTTCACTTTTATACTGGATGAATATCATATCCTCCAAACAATGTGCATGTAAAGTAGTTTGTGAACTTGCTCGAAGTTTTAGATTTTTTGGGACAAATTTTGTTCAAATGATATGTAAGGTTAACTTGACTGATGCTTCTGAATAGTCAATTTGCTTTTGATTCTGTAGTTGCTTGGTTCTTGGACTTCTTGAAAGCTAGTGGCATGCTAGTCTAATACTAATTTCTTCTTTTATTTCTAACATGTTGTTGATGTTAATGCTAACATCTGTTGATGTTAATGTTATTTATTTGAATGTACGCCTCACTGGTGAATGTGGATGTGATAGAAGATAGGAAGAAAGGGATGGAGTTTGATTTGAAAGTCTTAACCCTACGATACTGTGCAGGTTTATGGATTTTGGTAAGGTGTTTATTTGGAGCAGCAGCTGGTTTACAAATTTTATATCTCGTCCTGAATATACTGAGTGGTAGTCTTTATGTTTCAAATAGTCTATACGATAAAGACGGTTAAATAAGTATTTTTCTATTTCTGTATTTTTCTTACATTCAGAAGCATCTCCTTCCTTGTCTTCTAAAGATTAAATATATTGTGTTACGAGTCTGGCATCTCTTGGCGCTATCTGCTAGTATGGGCTATGGAGATACTTATCTATAGTTCTGAATGATAAGCCATGTTGTGCTACAGATGCAGAGCAAGCGGAGAAGTTCTTGACTAGAAAAACTAGACCTTGAGATTGAGTTGAAGAATTGAAGAAAGGTGTGGATACAAGAAGAAACTGTAGATGTAATGTAGTCAAAGGGTATAAAATCAGTAAACGTACGGACAAAGAAAACCGAAGTGTTTTTGTCAATTAATACGAGTAACATCTCCTGAGACTAATTTTTTTAAATTTCTGTGTTTTACGAAATGATTTGAATGCATGCTTAGCAAGTTATGTAATTAACTACTTAATTTATATGTGGTTTTTCCATAAATAGAAACCTGATATTTAGTGCTATAACTCTTTCCATTTAGTGGTTTTTAGATTATTCATTGATAATTTTTTTTCTAGATCTTTTATTGGTCTTATTAATTTGATTTTGTTCTTGGTACTGCCCAAGAACGAAAACACAAGTTATTCACAGCTGGCTTTTGATCTTTTTGTTACCATCTATGCTTTCTCCTTTGAATGGTTTCCTGTAGAGGACATTGGTGCATTGATGAAGTGTTATGGGTTTTCTATGGGGCATGGTAGGAGAGAGTGGAATCTATAAAATTTAGACTTTAGAAGTAGGTAAATTGTGTTTTAGTTGGAACTAATTTGATTATAGTCAAACATTTTATAATTTAAGGGGATATTTGATACTCTTAAGTGCAGCTGTTAACGGCTTTGGTTGGTGTTTCTGGCTTCATAAATATCTGAGTAGTAGTACGCTTAGACTTTGAAGAGTTACATGATCAGTACTTAGCTTTCTGAGGCTTAAGATAATTGGACATGGAGTTCGTGAAATTTAGTGTCTATATATTAGTGTCCTGTGAAACTTCTACGATCTTTTTTTTAATGTTGATTGCCAAAAATAACCTATTTTCGGATTGATGAAGATAGTTGAATAACATTATAGTTTATAGGTGAGCGCATCTTTGGCACCTGTGTGTCATGTTTCTGCTAGCATTGTACTTACATTGATAGGTTTGTCCATTATTTCCCTTCGGGGTTATTTTACGCTAATAAATAATTTTTTGAAAGTTGCAATTCATTTGACATTACATGGTAGTAATATTATTTATATCATGCTTGTTTTCTTGGGTGTCCTTTGAGAAGTACAGGTACAAAATAATTGGCATAGGAGGATTATCACATGTCAAACCAATGATAAATATGAAAAATGTGATAGCAGGCAAACATGAAAATAGTGATGCCACCTGCTTGTTAATGCTGATTTATGTATTCCTATTATGATATCACTGATATGCATCATTCCTGGCACTTTGGCAAATTTCATAATATGGTGAAATTTGGAGTGATTGGTACTTAATGGAGCACAACTTGGTATTGCTTTCTTAGATTCAATTTGCATCCTTGCCGTTGGTAGACCAAGATTTTCATATTTGCATTTTCATTTATTTTTCATGCACTTGATTGATTTATTAATACATGCAGAAGGGTCCTGGCTCACCTAAGCAGCAAAATGAAAAGTTGAATGCTAAACCGCCACTTCCAAGTAGTGCATCACAGTTTAGAAAGGGGACATATCATGAATCACTTGACTTTGTACAAAGTTTATGCGAGACGTCTTATGGCCTTGTTGATGTATTTCCTGTTGAGGACAGGAAAACTGCGCTTCATGAGGTTGTATTAATTTCTGTATTTCTAACCTCATTTTTTGTGATTGTGCATCCATGCTGTACTGAAATTTGATCTTTAATTTTTAGTCACTTGCGGAGATCAATGCACATGTAAATGATGCTCAAAGCAGTGGAGGTAAATACACTATGCAGTTAATCGTTGGTTTTGTTAATTAACAATGATTGTGTTGGGCTTAAATATCTATTGAGTTGGGAGTATGTGGTTTATTTTGTCCAATTGTAGCCTGTGCCCTGTATGTATTTGCCATTCACTGTTTCCTGTTACTTTGGTAAGATGTTATTCTGAACTGCAATTCAGGTTTCTTTTCTTTGTGGATTCTATAATCTACTTTTTCTTGATACTTGAATTGTGACTTGGAACTTCTGAATAGGGAACCTAAATCTTGAAAATGGTCTCATGTTGTTGTTATCTTATTCACTATTACGGACTTAAGCTCAGGAAATAACTTTTTTCTGAGGTCATTTTATATTTTCCCCTCATTTACGTTCAATATGTTGAACATCTCCTTGTTTCATTTAGAAGACCTTTTGTTTGGATTGCTATGTGTGCTTACCAGTAGAACACTACTTTAACCTTTCTACATCTCTCCTTAATACGTATAATTTTCAAACTTTAGTTGTATGCTATCTTTTCTGTTATGCAACAGGTTGTCAATATCTTGGAATTCTATTTTTTGTTAAGTTATATGATAAGAAGAGCTTGTGGATTTATTTTTACTTTTTTTTTTGGAGTAAGGGGGTGGGGTTTTGGGGGTTTAGAATCCTAGACCTCTCCCACGCCATTTGACCTAGCTGCATTGGCTCAGAGCTTGTGGATTTGATGTCTCTGAAGTAGAGTAAACGTCGGTTTTGCATGGGCTAAATTTTTATGGTCCAAGAGTTCAGCGGAGGGATCGTCATTAGTAGCCCTGCCTGTAGAAATTGTTTTTTCGCTTTTGGTGCTGTTTGTGTTCTCATCTCCATGCCGATATAATATATCATTTGGGAAATTGCTTGTGCTTCCTTTTCAAATTGTAATTTGGCTAGACCTTATCGTGAGGTCAAGTTCCTTTACATTCCTCAAAGGCAATACTCTCTTCACAGATTGGAGGGCTGATCTTCTCTTTCTTAATATAAAATTATGTGATAATCCATTTAATTTTCGTAACCAATTCCTTTTTCGTTTTATGATGCATCTTGAAGATCAAAGTTGCAATCCCTTCTTTTACTGTTTCTTTTTTACCTGTAAAACCATAAATTTTTCCCTTCGAATCTCCTTTTAAAGTTGTGAAATGCATCAAAGGAACATAGACTGAGAGGAATGTAATTGTGAGAAAACAAGGATGTTCAAGTTACAATAATTAAACTATTTGCTATCTAATTTATTTATCAGGAACTATGGTGGTAGGTAACCACGCTCCCTTGATGCATCTAAATATAAATCACCTTAAGTTTTGGTTAGGTATAAGTGCATCAATAATCAGTCCTTAATGTTGATCTTGTTCATGGGGCTAACAGCTAGCTAACATTCTCTGCTTTTGGGTTTGAGGTTCTGATTCAGGTACTGACCATGGATATGAAACTCGAAAAATATTTTGTTTCATGGGGCTACTTGCCTTTCATCTATGAGTTTAGTCCAGCCCAAAGTTCTATGTTTTAGGTTATTTTGTCCCCAATCTAACTTTATTTTATGGAAGTCAATATTTGAACTCGACAATTGTAATGTGTGGATTTCTGTATAAACATAGATCTGTGTTCTGTAGAAACTCAAACTATCTTTTGGTATTTTTTAGTACTTTTAATCTTTGTTAGTTTAGATACTAGATAGCATCGTACTTCTTTGTTAGTTTCTTCTACTGTATCGGAAAAGAGAAATTGATTTTTTTTAATATGTCAACTGTCTTTGTGCTATTTAGTGATTATTCTCGTACTTTAATAATGCTGATGCCTCAGGAATATGTTTTCCAATGGGAAAGGGTATGTATCGTGTGGTACACATACCTGAAGATGAAGCCGTGCTATTAAATTCAAGAGAAAAGGCTCCTTACCTGATATGCGTTGAAGTTTTGAAGAGTGAAGCCCCAAGGTGAGATGTATCCTCTATGTAAGTTCAATTTAATTAATATAGAATCAGTGAACATAATCTACTGCAACAGATTGTTAAGTATATTTCAGTGGATGAGGCACTGACAGGCGCATGTTCGTTCTATTTCTCCATATAGTAATTTAAAGGATATGTCAAATTCACAAAAGATATCCAAAGGAGGAATTCCATTGGCAAATGGGGATGCACTTCTGCCAAAGCCTCCACCATGGGCTTATCCTCTGTGGACAGGGCAGGATATGTACCATAGTGGTTATGATAGGATGTCGAAGTCTACCTCGGAAGCAATAGACCAAGCAATGGCAAAGTTATGGGAGGCCAAAGTAAAATTTGTTCGCGTTAATTTTTCAGTGGACTATCAATCAGATCCGGCACTTCATTGTTGCAATACACCGTCTGCTGCTGCTAATTGCGGCCAGAACAAAGAAACGCATTGCGTATTTCAACAAAAGGATGGCTGTGATTTGGAACGGGTGAGGGTTGTCTTGTCAGCTGAACCTGGGGTTAGCATGGATGACATAGTAGACCAAAGTCCACCTCGTCGGAAAGAGCATCGACGTGTTCCAAGTACAGTGGCTATTGAGGAAGTCAAGGTGATATTCTCATTTTATGTCTTCTTGATGAAACATTATTCAGTGTAGCACAACTAATTGGCAAATTCGGGTTCATTTGTTCTGTTACTGTTCCAGGCTGCTGCATTGAAAGGAGAAGCACCTCCAGGGCTTCCTCTTAAAGGGGCCGGTCAGGATTCATCGGATGCGCAGCCAAAGGTGAACAATTGGTGAATTTCCAAAGTTGTTTTGAGTTTCTGTTTACCATGGGTTGTATTTCTGATATTGGTTAATTTTAAACAGACTGGAAATGGCGGTGTTCCTAAGGTAGGTGATGCATTAGCTGGTGAACTCTGGGAGGTAAAAAAGGAGAGAATACGTAAAGCTTCAGCGTATGGGAAATTGCCTGGTTGGGACTTGCGTTCTGTAAGTCTTTTATTTGATGCTGATTTATTTAAACACAACTAAGTTATTTCTGGTTTTTTTCTGGTCATTCCACCATTTTACTTGGGTAAGTGAATTTAGAGTACATCCTTCTTCTAAGCTGTTTCTTCCAATAACCTCAAATGAAGGATGTCCCTGTCATCTCAATCTCTTAATAGGGAAGGTTATTGTTGCACATGCTAGAATCTTGATATACGGGTTGATAAGATGGGAATGGTATATCACAACTGATCAGTTGAGGAAGTTAACATATTTCTGATATATTCTCTGTTTTAAATGGTAATAAACAGAGTGAATGTAGAAACTACTTTCCTTGGAAGCGGTTACTTGTACTTAACAGTGAAATTCAGTATTTTTTGCGTTGCTCTGTAACCCATTCGCAAAAAATGGCTTCATTATGGAAATCCTTGATGATCAACAATATTTTCTTATTATTTTCCATTGAACAACTTGAGAGTTATTAGAGAGAAAAGAATATCTTGGAAATGTCAAAGGCTTCATAAATTTCCCGAAAGGATGCTAATCTTTTGGTGCATAAAAAATTTACCTTGGTCCCCATGGTCGACAACCTATCACTGAAGGAAATATTAGTAATTTAAAAAAGTTCACTGTATTGTTTGTCAACTATTCCATTAACAACTTGGAATGTGCAAAAAAGGATTGTATTAAAAAATTAGTATTATTTTTGTGGTACTTTCCATACAAATTGAGTTTTGCAATGAAGAAAATATTTATCTTCTCAATTTCACTTTGAGGTGCGGTTACTGCCCATGTTGAGAGGATCATGAATTGTGATCCCCTTGTCCTCCTACGGAACATGAAATTAAAGTTCACCCTTTTGTCTGTGTCTGCTAGTCTGCTATGAAATACACCTTCAATTAAAGAGTTTTACTTCGGGCATTATATGAATTACACTAGGTACTTCTCCTGTTTTAGTCCTTCCTGGAGATCATCCTTGAATGATGTAAGTCAAGAAATTGGGACCTTATTGTTTTTTTTTTTTGTTTGGAGAGAGTGTCGGGTTGGAGGGCAAAGATAAAGATGATGCTCTATTATACTACTTCCCCCTAGAGAGAAGAATTTGAAAGACATAAGGATGAGGTTTAGGCCACATAATATAATCAAGGTGGAACTAGTTGTCCATTTGTTATAATAATTTAACCAATGTCTAAAAATTGCAACTTTCAGCATGTTGCCCATCTTGTTTACTGTGTCTGACCGTGAATTATGGAAATCCAGTGTTTGGATGCTGGGAAATATATCACTGCTGATGAATTTGTTGTCTTACTGTTGTGACCAGATCATTTTATTATTTTTGTCTAGGCAATTGTGAAGAGTGGGGATGACTGTAGGCAGGAGCACCTTGCGGTTCAGCTTATCTCTCATTTCTATGGTAGGTACCTATTCTCGCTTTTACACTCCATTCAAGTTACGTGGGTTTTTGTCCTCCTTAGATGTTACTTGACGCATACTTACTTTTTATTATTTCTGTATTTTCTCCTTACTATCATCAACTGTATTCTTCGGTCCGGTTTTACCTTTTGTATGGGAGAGCATGTGCAAGAAGAAACTGATACCCCATTATTTTTGTCATGGTTATTTCCCATTAGGGTCTTGTGCTGCCAGATAGAACACTCATCTAAATGCATCTATGTTGTGTTTACAATTTCGTGCAATTAAAAGTAACCTAAATTATGGCAACTTCTTTGTGCATTGGTATTATCCTGTCTTACACGCACACAACACTCAGACTTGCTTACTGGTTGTCAATCTGGAAGATGGAAAGTTTGCTTTGCTAGATAAGTGCTCTGTTCCAGATATTATTTAGTTACTCTGCTTCTTATCAGTTCATGACTATGATGCTGGAATGTAAAAAACTTAATTTTCTGTTCGTAATTTCATAAATTTCCTGGGGCATTTGTAAATTTTTTATGTTTTTTTTTTCATTTTTGAAATGCTAGATATATTCCAGGAGGCTGGTCTTCCTCTATGGTTGCGTCCCTATGAAGTCTTGGTTACATCCTCTTATACAGCTCTTATTGAAACTATTCCAGACACGGTATTACTGTGATCTATCTATTAATACTTTTGTTTAGTCTACTTGATACGAAGTTCCCAAGTTTAGCTGACATTATGCATCATTAATTTGTTCGACAGGCATCGCTTCATTCAATTAAAAGTAGATTTCCCAACATTTCAAGTTTGCGGGACTTCTTCATTGCCAAATATCAAGAAAACTCTCCCACTTTTAAGCTTGCTCAGGTACAAAATCTTGAAATGTTGTTATCTAGTGTTAGCAATTATTCTTCCTTCCTCTCACCTCATACATCCCCGTAAAATAATATTTTTGCTTTGTGTGTGTGTGCTCATGTGTGTCTCTTTCTCTCTTGCTGTCTGCCCATTGTCCCCCCACCATCTACGCATCTCCTTTGGCTAGAGGAAAGTGCTGTATGTTAATCTCGTTCTAGTTTACTGTTAAAGTTCATTTTCTAAAGCATTTGGATATGTTAAAGTCGGCTTCATTTGTATCCGTAGTCAACTTTTTTGAAGAACTTGATCATTGAGCTAAAAAATTGTGCAGTTTCTCCCTTCTTGAATGTCAATGAGATTTATACCGAAGTCTTTATTATGTATCCTAGCTTCTCTTGTAAAAATCAACATATGATGTTTACACCTAGATAGTAGTGGGGAAGCAATGGCATGATTTGGGATATCTGATTGCGTCAATGAAAGTACTCATTGGTAATGATAACGGTAATTTTTCCATGGCAGTTGAAGCAAGTGGAAGACAGAGGAAACTAATCATTAAAAGTTCTTATCTTGAACAGCATGAAATGATCTACGGACATGAAATTTAGGCCCTGCTAAATCAGTGATGTTTATTCAGTCCTTTTGGGTGCCCAAATTGATCGATTTTTTGTCCCCTGCATTCTGTAGATTTTGGCTGTGACAAAATATTTGGCACGTTGATATGTTTTAAGTGCATTTGCATGTGAACCATAATTTATATGACACTGATTAGTTATAGTTACTATAAAAAGTTAAAGTACTTATTCAAAAAAAAGGTTAAAGTAAAAAACAAAAGAATCAATATTAACCATTGTGTGTTGATAATATTTCTCTAACTTTTTGTATCAAATACATATGTAAATATTACATTCGAACTTTTTTGTTTATCTATATTAGAGTTAGTGTAAAGTTAAATTGTATGCAAAATGAATATTATATTTACTATTTTTTTCCTTTTTGGTTATTATATACTTTTACAATGTATTGTTTATGTCAATTGATAGTTTATATCATGGTTATAATTCGTATCCAATTTTAGCCATGTTATGTAATTCTTATATTAATTAAATTTTGTTGGACACGGTATTCTATATAAGTGATAATTTTTTTTCCTATTATTGTAAATCTCATATAAAATTTTATTATATGAATTATCATTTTATATCCTTCCTTTTTGTTACCTATTAAAAGCTAAACAAATCAAATGTTTTTTACTCAATATTATGACTAATATCATAATTATTTAACATCTCTATCCCATTCATTTTTATTTACTTTACAGATTTACTTATTTCAAAATTCAATTCATTTTAATTGTAAATAATAATATGTTATAAATTTAAATTATATGGAATACTATTTATCAAATAGTTCTAATAAACAATTGACATTTTTATGAGTCTTAAGTCAATTAAAGTGAGAGTTATAATTAAATTGTATTATTTTATATTAATTAATTATATATATCATTATTATAATTTCTAGCCTAATTATTGTAGACGGTTTAAATGAATTTTACTCGTTATTGTGTTATATGTAAATGACACTTTTGGTTAGTGTGTTTTGTTCAGCTTATAGAAACAATGAAATTATTTGTATATGTGTGAAATAGAATAACTTGTATATGTTTCTATAAAAAAATTTGGTTGATATGTATTTCAAATCATCAAACCATGTACTATTAATAAACATGATTTAAGACAGATAATATATAATTCTTATTATCTGTTTATATAGAATGGCTACATTATCATTCATTTATCATTAACTTATCTTTGTTTTTGTCCCTTAAGTATATTTTGCTAACCACATACTATAATGGGGATTATTTAAAATCTGGATTTCAGAAGTGGACTTGTATAAATTTGAGCTAATGCATGTTAGAAGATAAAACACGGAAGTGAATGTTCTGTGTGACGATGTGATATAATTGTGCATGATTCCAGATATAATACTTTATCTGTGTTATTGTCATGTGGAATGTTAATTTGCCAAAAGTTTTATATATGGAGAAGAAATATTTCAGTACACGTCATGTATTAATTTGCAAAATAGTGGAATATTAATTTGCTGGTCTTGTTTCAGCATATAATTTGGAAACAATTGCAAAATAGTGGAATATTAATTTGCCGGTCTTGTTTCAGCATATAATTTGGAAACAAAATATTTCGCCACATATGAAATAAAGATTATATTATAATATAATAAGAAATATAAGATCATGGTTTACTAATACAAAATTGAAATACTAATATGTAATTTTATGTGCATATCCTTCATTGACTTGTGAAGTTACATATTTGCCTTTTATTATATTTATGTTTGGTGGCTAGATACGATAATACGGATAATTTTGTCAGTTAACAATTATATAGGTATTGATATAGATTGTTAATTAATGTCAATGTTTCACTTTATTTTGTTGTAACAGAGCAACTTTAGGCTACGGCGTTCTCGAATGAATTGAAGTTTCTAATTTTGAGTTTCTGACTTTTGCATTTCATTGTAGAGGAACTTTGTTGAAAGCATGGCTGGATACTCGTTGGTTTGCTACCTTTTACAGGTGAATATCTCTTTCTTTGAAATATTGCATAGGGGTTAATATCACTGATTGAAAAAGCATTAATACACGTTTGCTGTTCTGCTGTTTTGGAGTTTTATTTATCCATGCTACTTATGGACTATGGTTGTCTTTTTTTTTTTTTGTTCAGTTTGTGTCTCTCATTTACATTTTTTCTATACGAAACCTTGTTTTTTATTTTACTTGTTATTATTTTGCTTGTCGCATCAAGTTCCACCATTTTAGTTTATTGATGATATGAAAAGTATCTTTGGTACCAATAATTTCTTGTCTGAGATTTATTTTTATTACAGTTTGAGTTTTGTTTCATGATTGAATATTAGAATTCATCCCCGTTTATTACAATAATGAAGCTTGTTTTACGATTGGATGTTATTACTAGAAATCAAACCTGATATATATTAGTCACAGGTTTTTTAATCCATCGTTTACATGCAACTCCATCAAAGATGTCTTTTTGTCTCCAGGTGAAGGATAGGCACAATGGAAACTTGTTGTTGGATGAAGAAGGTCATATCATACATATAGACTTTGGTTTCATGCTTTCTAACTCACCAGGAGGTGTGAATTTTGAAAGTGCCCCCTTTAAATTAACTCGTGAATTTCTAGAGGTAAGACTCTCATACTTATGTGGCAGACAAACAATATCTGTTTCATTGTTCTATAAATGCACATGGGAATGTTCAGGACCGTCTTTGAGTTTTTTCAAATTCTATGAACAAAGATAAAAATATTTGTTTGTACTAGGTGATGGACTCTGATGCTGAAGGAGTTCCAAGCGAATTTTTCGATTATTTTAAGGTTACTGGGAAAATTTTTAATGCTGTTCTATCTTTCAGTTTATACATTTGAGTTTTGTGCTCCGGTTTTTATTGCCCTCCTTTCATTTTTTTGTTCAGGTTTTATGTATCCAAGGTTTTCTTACGTGTCGTAAACATGCAGAGCGGATAATTCTTCTTGTTGAAATGTTGCAGGTAATAATGAACGATTGTTTTTTGTTTTGCTTTCTTTTAAGTCTGCATCTGGGGTGTTGTCCTTCTATAAAGATTTTAGTTACAATTTTCAACCTATTTGTCATAGAGTGTTGATACTTGGTAGTATATTATTTGTGTTCATGGATTATTCTCGGGTGCATACATTTGGAACTCTGGCATACGTTTTGTACAATGAATAAAAAAGATAAAAGTTGGTTGAAAGGGGGATAGGAATAGAATGAGTTTCGATTCACTATTCTTATTTTAAGACTAGTACACTTCTACCACCATGTATGTCAGAGGTCGTTATTAGTTATAACCTGTAAACTGTGTTTTGCTTGTCGTATGCCACTGTACTTGTGCAGTAGAAGCATTCCGGGTGGGCTTCTCAGATTATTTTTCTGCCTTTCTCAAAAGGGATGATTACTTGTTTTGACTCTTCATTATGATGCTATGCCATGTATACTTGCTTATGGCCATACCTTTTGAAGATGATGTCCCTTTTTTTTCTGCATGTTGAATTGCATATCCCGGTGATTCCTTTAATAAACACTCTCTTATTTCTTCACTGAAATTGGTATATTCTACTTTATTTCCGTGCTACTCCACATATCTTTGCCATGATGCTGATATTGAAGTGAGCCTTCTCCATATAGTGGTTTTGTTATAAAAACCATGTCATACCATTGATTTCCATGTTATTTTAATTTGCTTTTTTCTTCTTCAAAACTTCTTATTGACTGTTTGTAGCTTTTCAAAGAGGGTATTCTATTCTTGTAGTTAATCGATCTTTGCCTGATGAATTCTCACTCGTTTGAAAGAATTTCTATGATTGTTGTAAGTCTTGGTCTTATTCTTTTAGATTGGATATATGTGCACGGTGCATCTGGTCATTCCCTTGCTTCAATTAATTCATAAAGTAAAATCTCTTATATGACTGGTGACTTGATATCAGCTTTATACAGTCGGACTCCTCACATTCTTCACTTTATCCCAAAAATTGCATCATTCTCCTTGTTCCTTAGGTCACTTTACTTTTGTCTTTGTCAACAGGAAAAATGATTAACCCAATAACCTATAAAGCTTTGAACACTTCTGTATCTTATGTCTTCTAGGGTTTATTTGAATTGCCGCTGTAAGAGACTTATCGAGACACTAGACGCAAATTTTATGACCCATATATTTCTTCGACCATTGACCTAATTTCTTGTATTAAGGGTGTTAGTTAATTCAAAAACTCTGAAGCCTGTTTAATTCAATTTTATCACCCATATATTTCTTCGACCATTGACCTAATTTCTTGTATTAAAAGCGTTTAATTCAAAAACTCTGAAGCCTGTTTAATTCATCCATCCCTGCTGATCTCTATAGTAAATTGCCTACCATCTAGAAGGATTTTACGTTGGAGACTTGGAGCACTGAATAGCTGTCGTGGATATATGATCCATCACAAAATATTGTTGTCCCTCATTGGATATTAACACATGATAATATTGTCCCCGCATCAATAATAACTTTGTTGGAAGATGGTATAGATGTGGTACTTCGAATCATATCGAACAATCATTTGTTTCATGTTCTAGCGCCTGGTCCATTTGTGTAAATGTCATCTTCATCACATTATACCACCTATTATTATTCCATAACTTCATTGCATGTAGTTTGGGTGCTGTCTCTTATCCCAATGGGCACGGTAGAACTGAGCTTAACCTAGAATACGATACTGTTGCTTTGTTTAGTACATAAACAGCTATTCTAATCTTGGCTTTGCAATTCGCATTCATTGATACTTTGCTGTTACCACAGGATTCAGGATTCCCATGTTTCAAGGGAGGTCCAAGAACGATACAAAACTTGCGTAAACGGTTTCATCTAAGTCTAACAGAAGAGGTTTGACGGTTACCCTCGTTTTAACTTCTAACACTTTACACATTTGAGCTTCTCCTCAGTAATGCTATTTATATCTGCAGCAATGTGTGTCCTTGGTGCTTTCTTTAATCAGCAGCAGCTTAGATGCATGGCGGACACGGCAGTATGATTACTATCAGAGAGTCTTAAATGGAATATTGTAAGCATGGATTAAATTTTGAACATATTCTCTTGATAGTTGACTTGAGGATCACCAATGGATGATCCAAAATACTCAACGATTTGTGATCTCGGAGCGAGGAGTACATTTGGGATACCCATCAGAGTTAACAAGGGTGATTATAGTATTATCAATGCCTGTAGTCAGAGGTGTGTGTGACAAAGTTCACCACAATGAGCTGGAGGCGTAGCTTATGAAAGAGAACTTGCCCAGGAATTTCCTTTTTGGTTTTACAAATTTTCTGTTGTTGAAGTATCGTGATTCTACAGACTGGGATTGGGCTTTACTAAAAAGTATCGATCTTTAACCCATTGTGATGGGGCATACTGTACAGAATCATTGATAGCCAGATGCTAAACTTAGAAGACAGCCTTTGAATCCGTGGCGGTGTTTTTTGAGTTTGCAACTCCGGCAGCTTTTGTATCAAAGCGGCTGAGCATGTACATCTATTGGTTACATTCTTCTACAATGAGCTTCAATCTAGTACCTCGCCCGGCTTCAAATTTTCTGGTGTGCAATACAAGTTTGTATTCTTTCATGTGCAATTGAGAGATGCTTCATTAGCATTCTTTTGTGCTGTACTGCATAGTACTGTGTATAAATCCAGGTACAGCTACTGTTTGCTCATATAAATGGAAAGTGTGCAATATTGGTATTATCAATCACATGTTTGATTTTATTGTATTTTATTTTTCACCTGTGGAGTCGAAACAGAGTATATATTGCGTATAAATGATTCAATCCCTACTCGGGATGTTCTGATATCATCTCAAAGAAAACCGCCGATCGAAGAAAATATGATCTGATTTAGTTATTAGGCAATTAATAATGTTAGTAAAAGATTATGTTAATGGAGAAGTGATCAAATTTACGGATTATAGGAAAATGTTGAAATCAGTATTTAAAGATGAAAGTGGAAAAGCTGCAAATGAATAATGTGATGAGTAGTTTTTGATAAATAAGTGAATTTAAATTTTAATAACTGTTACCGTTTGTGAAACAGGATCAAAACTTACATCAGTTCTCTGATTTTGAATAATTTAAGAAAAAGCTACCATTAAATTGATTTTTAAGCAAAACATCAAGTATCACTTTATCTTCAATGATCTCAAACACTCGCTTAGATTGTCTCGGCTTCTTAATTGAAGTAATTCGAAAGATTTGCCCCATTAGTTTAAGGCTGATTCTTATTTACATGGGGATACATTCGCAAGATACCGTTGAAAAAGTAACTCAGTGATTTTCAATCATCTCCAAATTAAGATTATGCCAATCAAAATAGTTTACAAATAAGTTTTATTATATATTCAAATAACATTATCCCGTAGAACCTTTTCCTTTTTTACATTCAATAATACTTTCCACTCTGCAAAGGTGTAAAGCTGATTAAACACGATACTTGGCTCAATCTCGTTCATAGAAATTACCAGCATAATTGGTACGAGGATCTTCTCGATGCATTATTAAAACAAAAAAGAAAAGGAAAATAAAAGAGCTTTCGATGCACCAACTATCTAGTTTCCACGTAAACTATGGAACATTATATAAAGGTCGGCAACTTAAATATGTAGGTCGGCAACTTAAATATGTAGGTGAAATCCAATCATAGTTGCATCTTTACCTCTCACTTGATATAGTATTTAATAATTTTATTCTAATCATAAATCTAATTTATTATGATTTTTATCAAAAAAATTATTATTTACTGTTTATTAATGATATCCTATAATATCATTTACTGTTTATTAATGATATCCTATAATATTCCACGGAAATTTGTGTATAAATAGAACGGTCAAAGCTTCCCTAGTTTATGTTTGGAAACAATCATTTATTGGACTTTTTCTAAGTTGCATTAACAAAGATCGGCAAAACCCATAAACCACTCCCTGTCGAAAACTTGCACATGATGATCAAACAAAGGACTTTCCTTGAAAACTAATTGGCAGATAAATAAATTCATTTTCTGAAAACAGAAGAATAGCTCAACGTAAAAAAGAAACACAAGAAGGCAGCAAACAACACAAGATAAAAAGTATAATATTAGACTTCACATAGAGCTAGATCCCCACTCTTCGAGGATATAAACTTCACATATATACATGGGCAGAAACTTTGAAATCAGAAAGGTGCAGTAACAATATCTCTAGATCCAAATTTCTCATTAATGGCGTCGCACCATTGTCCTTCTTCTTCCACCAGATCAGGTAACTCATGGTCTTCCCCTCCACATCTCGCTACTGGCTCTAAACCCTACACAGAACAAAAACCCACCATTATACATATACAAGTATGCATTATTATATTATCTATGCATGTATATACTTAGTTAAGGAGGAGCTACGACAGTAACATAAATATTTTCTTCAAAATTGTACACAAAAGTACACTAATATTAATTCAGGTTAATCTCAATCAGCCTGACAATGAAGAAACACGACATATAAAATCTATGAATATTGAAATGATAACCGATATGTATTATTTATCATATATATCCAAACACACACACACACACCTCGGTGAATATTCTCAGAGCCTCCTCCAGCGGTTTTGTGTCCACTACGTAACGCGCGGCTTCCTACACAAGCATAAACATTAATATACATACATACATACACACACACACATATATATATACATATACATATATATTGATCGAAGAGCATCGAAAAATAAAGAGAAAGAAAAATCAAGAAACATTTGTTTGCAAGAAACTAAGTTGGAAGGCATTACCCTTGCGAACTGGAACTGATCGACATTAAGCGTACGAGGTTCTGTCTCGATAGACGATTGCCTCTCCCCTATTCTAACCATCTTAACGAATTCTCACAGATTAACACAACAAATGTATAAACAGCAGAAAACACTTTGGGCGCATGCATTCAACAGTTTTAACATATTAACCCCGATTTCTCTGTCGTTTATATATATGGGAATCAGAAAGAAGGGACCCCAACCTTGAGGCCATATTTAATAAAGAGATATTTCAAGAAAAGGGTTAGTTATCGTAGCACGTCATGATATGAAAGTTATCACTATTGATTTATTTTAAAATATTCAAAGTACGTGGAACATTATTGCATGAGGGATGGGACACGTGGTGCATTTTCAGCATTTTCAGAAATGTCGTGCTCTTTTATGGCTACTATTCTATTATTTTCTTTGACGGAGCAAATTATTTTATTTACCCTAAACGAGAAGCAATTCACGTGTTTCCACATTCATAGTTTATGGCGGTCACGCTTCCACAAACAAAAGCAAAAAGAAACGCAGATAAGATATATATTACTACATGAGTATGTATATGTAAAATTATATATATTGACGGCCACATATTTTAAATTTACTACATGAGTATGTATATATGTGGACGGCCATATATTTTAGTTTCATGATATACATAAAAATTCTTCAAATATGTATAGAAAGATTTTTGTATGAAAACAGAAACATAGGAGATTCCATGAATCAACTATTGATAATATTGCAAAAATGGCTTTAACCAACAATCAATAGAGAACGGTTTCACGTAAAAATTGTTGTATTTTATCTTTTAAATACGTTTTTGCTGAATTTGTGTGGATGAGAGAATTTTCTTATTAAAATACAACGATTTTTAAAAAAAAATGATGTTTTTTGGTATTGTTGGCTTTACGACAACGGTTATTAAAATTGTTGTCATTGAGCGTCTTTTAAAAATTATATCAGTATCAGCGACAACGGTTTTGTATTTAATAAAAGACAACGTTTTAAAAAACCGATGTCTTTTTGACATTGTTTTTGGCTCTACGAACAACGGTTTTATTCAAACTGTTGTCATTGAGCGTCTTTAAAAAATCATATCCGTATCAACGACGTTTTTTCTTAAAATGGTTGCCGTTGAACATGTTTTTGAACAAATTATGCAAGAGCCAACGACACGGTTTCATTTAAAACCGTTGTCATTGAGCGTCTTTAAAAAATCATATCCGTATCTAACGACGTTTTTTCTTAAAATGGTTGCCGTTGAACATGTTTTTGAACAAATTATGCAAGAGCCAACGACACGGTTTCATTCAATCAAAAAAATAGCCATGGTTTTTGTTTAAAAAATCCCGTTCATAGACAATGGTTTTGTTGACACCGTTGGCTTTTGAGCATGACGTTTTTGTAAATGAACATCTTCTAATTACTCACGATATATTGTACAATTCTTCTAATTGCTCACGATCCTCTTTCTTCCTTGCTCTGGCCCTCTTTCGATCCTCTCTGGAGTACTCCTTTGATTCGATGCCATGGTCACCAAATTACTACAAATTGAGGCTAGAAATGGGTTGTGCTCATCGCTAGCTTGATTTACATGCTCAAATTTATGAGAAAATTGCGACGCAAAGTTCATCCCGCCAAACCTTTCTCCTCGCGACACACCTCTTCCTTGGACTTGAACTTGTGATGAATCTCCAAAAGTAATATTGCCTCCAATGGACTCATCAAGTTCAACAAACAAATCCTTCTTATCACAAATATGACTACTTGCGCCGGAGTCAAGATACCACTTATCATTATCTTGCTCTTGAGTAGTTTTGCAAGCGAGAAGCAAAGTGGAGTTTACTTCCTCAGTAGAGTTTTCCGCAAAATTATTCGTCTCCTCCATATTATTATACACTCATAAGAGTAATGACCAAATTTATGACAATTATAACACTCAACATTTGACTTATCATACCTTTGTTGAGTTTGTCTACCTCCTCCTCTTGGACCTTTTCCTCGTCCACGACTTCTTCCTTGGTTGAAGTTTTGGCTTGATTCATTGTTGTGAAAATTATTGTCACCTCTTCCTCGTCCATAACCACCACGGCCTCTACCTTGGCCTTGATTTCTACCTCCTCGACGTCCTCGACCTCTTTGGGATGTTCCATTATTTGTCTCCTTCTCTTTCAAGGATAGCTTTGCTTTCAAAGCTTGTTCCACCGATTTATGAGGCTTCTTCAATCTTTCTTCGTGAGCTTGCAGTGATCCGGAAAAATCATCAACAGTCATGGTGTCCAAATCCTTGGACTCTTCAATGGCAACAACAATGTAATCAAATTTTGATCTAACGATCGTAGGATTTTTCCAATGATTCGTTCATCCTTCAAATTTTCTCCATATCTCTTCATTTGGTTAGTGACAACCAAGACTCTTGAAATATAATCTAAAACTGATTCGGATTCAGTTTTGCGCAAGGATTCAAACTCACCTCGTAGAGTTTGGAGACGCACTTTCTTGACTTTATCAACTCCTTTAAAAGAAGCTTAAAGAACATCCCATGCTTGCTTGGAGGTGGTTGCACTAGCAACCTTCTCGAACATCTTCTCATCCAAACTTTGATGAATGAGTGTAAGCGCCTTTTGATCTTTCTTCTTGGCGGTAGCGTCATCACCCTTGGCTTCTTTCTCCACGGGGTCCCAACATTCATAGGCTCCAAGCAAAGCCTTCATTCTTATACACCAATTATCATAATTATCTTTGGTGAGAGGTGGAACTCGGAAGGGAGTTCTGGTAGACATCTTTTCTTCAAGCTCTCAAGAGGCTCTGATACCAATTTGTTAGAAATTGGAGATATTTCACTTGGAAACTCACGAATATAAGAGAAGATGGAGGAGGAATTCTTTCTATTGTATTTCTCTTTTAACTCAACTCACTCATACAAATGTTTAGAATAGATGGGATATTTATTGTCAGGCCCCGTGCTAATTAGAACAATTAACACATAATAAGCGCATAATCACGGAAGCTTAAAATCAGGGCTTAAAATTTTTTCAAAATACAATGGCCTGAACTTCAAATCATACATTCAAAATATCATATAGTTGTTGTAGTTATCAATTACAATCTTCCGCCATGGTTGTGTACGAAGAGAAAATTTATAATGCTCACTTTGCTGATTTCTGGACCCCAAACAACCAGGAAATGATATTGATGTTTACTTAGCACCTCTTATTGATGACTTAAAATATTTATGGGACATAGGTGTTGAAGTTTATGATGGATACCGATCAGAAAGTTTCTTGCTTAGAGCTGTTTCAATATGGACAATCAATGTTTTTCATGTGGATGGGACTTTGAGGATGTAAAATTGAAAGGATATCATGCATGTCCTATTTGTGGTGAAGAGACATATTCGACCAGGTGAAAGCATAGTAGAAAAATGTCATATACAGGTCATAGAAGGTTTCTACCTTTAACTCATTCTTACCAAAGACATATAAAGGCATTTAATGGGAACCAAAAAGTTTAGTTCTGCACCAAAGCCATAGAGTGGCCACGAAGTATTCGAAAGAGTTGAAGTAATTAACTATCATGCGGGGAAACAAGAGTCGGAAGTAGAAGTCAAATAATGAAGATGGAGAATTATGTTGGAAGCTACATCAATATTTTTTTGAACTTGAGTATTGGAAGCATCTACATGTTCGATGTGTTATTGATGTGATGCACATTGAAAAAAAATGTTTGTGAAAGCCTCATATTAGTACGTTACTTGACATGCCAGAAAAAACAAAGGATGGTGTAGCATCACGATTAGACCTTTTGGAAATGAATTTGAGGACTGATTTGCCTCCAAGAATGGGGGAGAAGAGAACGTTTTGCCACCAACTTGTTATACTCTAAGGATGAGAAAAGAAAATTTTGCAATTCTTTATTGGGAATGAAGTTCCACTAGGTTACTTATCAAATGTTAAAAACCTTGTTCGATAAAAGGACTTGAAACTTGTTGGCCTTAAGTCACACGACTATCATACTTTGCTACCGCAATTGCTTCCGGTGGCCGTTCGTGATATCTTGCCCAAACATATCAGAGATACTATTACTCGATTATCTTCTAGTATTTTACATTTTGGCTTTTGGTGGATCTGCCTTAGTTGACCGTATTCTGGATTTTATATCAGCCGCATTATGACTACGTAGGTTTGTTCTGTAATTGCATTACCCAGTTTGATATGTGTACCTTATGTATCGATAGGTTTTGAAGATGATAGGCCTAAAGTCAGATCCGAGTCGCTGGGAAATCTAGTTCAGAAATTATCAACAGATGCTAAATATGTAAACCTCAAAATGGACAAGATTTTACGTTTAAATATGATTCTTATATACATAAGCATTATCATAACAAAATGAATAGAATAAAGGATACCAGTCAGGCAGTTCCATGAGTTGATCTAACGTATTCTCATGCATGTATTTACAAACCTGCTATTCTGCCTAACTTCTCGATTTGTACAAGTTTCACTATTTGTAATTTTCCCCAAGCTCACCATTGATTCAGAGAACTGCTCGAAGAATGCTATCGGGTTTTCAGCATATATAAGTATTTTTTTGGGTCATGCTTTTAGCTGAGGTTAATTAGTTGGATTCAACATGTAGCATTGTGTGTGTTGAATTTATCGCCTATAGTATATTATATTATATCAATTGATATCATTGTTGCTGATAATGATAGGTGATGCGTCTCTGGTCCACGGAGACTTGTAAATGTTTGGATGAATATTTTCAAAGCCAGAGCGTCTGGGCAACGTATGAATTGTTTCTAGGAGAAAACATTTTATTTTATGATATTATTATTGTATTATCCAAATTCTTGTTGAATTGGATAGAATTTCCTGTATAATATCATACTTTTGGTTGTGTAATTAATTGAAATTCCTCATATTCGTATCTATATAGATTAATAATGGAATTCGTATCGTTATAGTTAATAGAGGACAAATTTATATCATCGATAAAAATATCATATTATTATACCAACGGTTTTAGAACTGTTATCGAATAACAAAAAAAATTTTTTGAATTCACAACGACAACGGACTTTTTTTCGTTTTTACGCATTTTGTTCATATCAAAAAACAAAGGGTTAACACTGTTGTCGAACTGTTTTATTTTGTATAATCACAACGGATTTTATCCATTTTGTTGACCGTATTTTTCCAATAACATTGGTTTCGATTTATTATTATATTCAACAATGGAGAATCACCTAACAACGGTTGTTATTGGTTCAACTTCAACAGCTGAAATTACGTGGTTGACCCTGTTTTGTAACAGCGTGACTTATCAAAATATTGGACCCAAAAAACACAACGATGGGCATTTAATTGGTATATAAATCCAAGCCTGGCACGGTTTTGATGGGACCAAAGTGAGGCGGCCAGCAACATGAAAATTATAAATATCTATTTTGCGAAGAATTATAATATCTAGTTTGGGATATTAATAAATTTGTGTATTATTTTTTTTTCATGAATAAGGATGAATAGTTAATACACCTATTCATTAAATGAAATGTATTAAATTATTTATTCTAGTAACTTTTTTATTTTATTTAAAATGGGTTTCATATAATATATTTTGAGAAGGAATGGCTAGTTTTGTAGTTTTCCTCTTTTGGAATTTATCACACCTCTCATTTGTGATTTGTAATAAATCTTCGTGGTTGAAGTCTAAATTAGGTGGATATGGAAGGGCTTTATGAGCTAGTACGGACCGTACAGTATAAAAACAAGAAAACATGACATCATGTCCTCAGGCTACATGCGAGTTGTTAAGGTTTGGGGTGACGTAGGAATAACTTCCCCGGTTTCACGGGTTCGATTCTCGTGTGGAGCATATTCCCCAATGAAATATTGTGATGGGTATGCTCTGGGAATTAGTCCGTTATATGGGTCATCTCCCTCGGGCCCCTGTCTACTCGTGTATATCCCTCGATTTACCATCTATATGGGCCAATGAGCCTCTGACCTATACAGGGGATTAGCCGATTAATGAGCACTTTTGAAAAAAAAAAAAGAAGTAAACATGAGATCATGAATATTGCCAAATCAATGGAAAATATGCAATACCATATAAAAATACCCGTTTATTTTGGAAATTTAAACAGTACTAAGTATTGCAAAATTTATGCAAAGAATTATAATAAAAGCGGGATCAAGTTAAATGAGGGAAACCCCCTCTCCTCCTTTGCAAATCTTTTCTGTTTGTTTTTCTTTTGGAAATTGCTAAATTATTATTATTATTTAGCAATTGTTGAAATTTTGTTTCTTAAGTACCATTATTGGTTAATTCTTATAACAAATAAATCAAATGTTTTATGATTACTAAAAGAACACAAGTAATAGTAGGGATAACATCAAAGTTTGCGAAATAGTTTTATTATAATATTTAAAATAAGAATAAAGCTTTTAAGGCAATTGACAACAACGTACACTAGCGAACATTACAATCTGCTTCATTTATTTAGTTTTTTTTTAAAAAATATATTGTACAACATACATCTTTCATATATATTGTACAACATCGATATTTAAGGTAAAATAATGTTTTCTTCTTAATAAGATGCGTAGAACAATCAGAAGAACTAAATTTTCATATAATTTATAGGCATGATAATGTAAACCCCCTCTCCTCCTTTGCAAATCTTTTCTGTTTGTTTTTCTTTTGGAAATTGCTAAATTATTATTATTATTTAGCAATTGTTGAAATTTTGTTTCTTAAGTACCATTATTGGTTAATTCTTATAACAAATAAATCAAATGTTTTATGATTACTAAAAGAACACAAGTAATAGTAGGGATAACATCAAAGTTTGCGAAATAGTTTTATTATAATATTTAAAATAAGAATAAAACTTTTAAGGCAATTGACAACAACGTACACTAGCGAACATTACAATCTGCTTCATTTATTTATTTTTTAGAAAAAATATATTGTACAACATAGATCTTTCATATTTTATTGTACAACATCGATATTTATAAACTTTCTGTTGTGTGTACCTGAACCTGCAACTCAACACGGACACAAAAATAGAGGACTCCCCCGTAAGGGATTCGTTAGAAAAATCAATGAGGATATGCAAGCACACAATAGCAGAGGATCAGATCTAGACAGGTCTATGATATTGGCTCAGTCACCGAACTCATATCCTTCCACAGAGACACCAGCACCAACAGAGCTCAACACAGGACTCAAGGAAGGAGATGGTAACACTCTGAACCAGCCAGGTACCCACCGAAGGCCACAGCAACGCACCAAGGCTGCCAGGTAGTCTCTAGTACACACCCCAAGCCCAACACCCCAATTCTCTAGAGCCTCGACCCTCACAGAACTGAGACAATGTCTCAGACAAGAGGAGATCGAATGTCTCACACAGAGATTCAACCGGAAACGCTCACAGAGAGGCCGAGAAGCCAAGAGGCGGCGGAGAACGAAGTAGGGTTAGGGTTACACGAGAGAAGAGGGATCGTGTATAATGCGTCACATGATACACACACAGGCATGTGATATATAACTCATGGACGGTCAGGATTCACGCCAAGAATCAAGCGGCACAGATGGAAAGATAATGTGGGCTTAGGCCGGGAAAGAGATGGGATCGGGCTAGCAAAGAGACTTAGGCCACATTTCCCACACTTTCGTATAGATCTTTAGTTGGTAAAATAATGTTATTCTTCTTAATAAGATGCATAGAACAACCAGAAGAACTAAATTTTCATATAATTTATCGACAACAATTCAGAAATGCGATGATTTTTATGTAATTTTTGGGTGATTTATATTATATTATTGTTTTGTATTATTTAAGTAAACAAATAACTATGCTACCATTTCATCGATAAAGAACCATTCTTTTGAGTGATCCCAATTTATATTCTATAAAGTATTATTTAATTATTAAATTCTGCGACATTTGTTTTGTTTCTGTATTCCTCGTAATTCACCATCCTTGTTTGATGTCCCCAATTGCTCACACTGGAAACCAGCCGAAATGCCCGCTTCCGCCACCCATAATCCCCACCGCCGCAAGCCACCGTCGAATCGGGGTCGCAACTGGTGTTGTTCCTTCGTCACGCCACCTCTTAGCCCCGAAAAATCCAACTTTTCACGCTCACATTCTTCTTCATCGTGCAGTAAGAAGATGACAGAGCTGCCGTCCAGTTCAAAGCTTCCTCTTTCTCGTTGGATTTTGTCCCCGGGTAGGGTCTCCCCCATTTCCGACAACCCCGTTAATTCCTCCCTCCCTCAAAAGCCTCTTACTCAATACAATTCCCTCAAAGTGCCTCTACGGCAAACTCATTCTGGTACTGTTTCGACGGATGAGGTCAATTCGGAAGCTTTTGATGTGCGGTTGAATCTCAAGGGGAAGAATGGCGGATCCTTGATCCTGGAGCTGGGCTCTGAGGTTTTGATCGCTAACAGCCCTGTTTTTGCCGATTTGATATCCGATTATCGCAGGAATCAGAGTGGATTGTGTAGGATTGAGGTGCCGGATGTCGAGAACTTGAATGTGTTTCGTGAGACAATCGGGCTTATGTTTGAGGATGATATTCAAAAGAAGCTCCTCAATGTCGGTGTTTTTCGTGCCATTAATATACTCGAGGTGCTTTATTATTCATTCTTGCTTAATATTGAAAGTTATCCTCATTTCTTTCTGTTTGGACTGTATACAGCACTTCCCACTAACATTTCTTACTTCCCTCGTTTCTTTCAGTTTGGACAGTATACAGCACTTCCCAGTGACATTTCTTACTTGAGTTTTCGTTGTTTTATTTGTATGTCTTGTTTGGATTCCAGATAGAAAATTTCAATGCCGCATGAAGTTTGGGATCAGTGTTTCTTTGGATTTTTTTCTGTCTTTTGAACGCGGATGATATTTCATATATTGTAATGTTGCTTTGCTGTACCCTTCCATAAACTGAATTTGAACCATTTGTTTATGATAAGGTTTTTTGCGGAAGAGTTTTATCACGTATCTGTTATTGCCATATTTTAGGAATTTAGATGTGGAAATTAACACCACGTTTTATCAATAATTTTTTTTGGGGGGCTAACCAGAAAAATAGGATGCTAGCAATCTATGTTTTGTTTTTTGCTGTTTGACACTGCCGTAGAACCTAATGTCTTTCGTTGAAAAGATGTTTCACGTAAAAATGATTCAGTAATTATGCAATATTTTCAAGGTTGATGTCTGATGCCTTTCGGGGATGCTGCGGCATTTCTCCTTATACTGCTGTTTATTGTTCAAGTTGTTTCCCACCTTCGCTGGATTTAAGAAAGAAGCAACTGAGGCGGCAGTAATTTGTGGTTTTATGCGTTTATGAAGAAGAATGTAATTTGATCCTTTATAGACGGAGATAAACCAACTTTGTTCATGTTGAGGTGGTCATCATTTCGGACTTCATGGAGAAGCTCTAGACTTTTGAGATCGGGTTTACCAACACTTTGTTTCCTTCTTTTTTGTTTGTTTTATTTTCCTTCTTCAAGAAAAATTATATTGAGATACTGTTGCATGTTATTGGGCATAATCTGAATTATAGCTGTTAAATATATTCTTCCTTGTATTGTATGTAGCCTTAGCTGGATGTAGATGGAGCTGACAAAGGTTTTTCTTTGTGAGGCCTCGCGTGGCTTCCCATTTCAAAAAAGTTCATACATCAGAATATGTTCTTAGTCAATTTTATCTGCTAAGTGTTAATTGATCTTAAAATTGGAGAATCTTGTCCACCTGTACTGTCAGGTGTCAGCAGGGATCAAGTTTACCAGGGGTGTTTCTTCATGCTTGAGATATCTCGAGGCAGTACCCTGGGCGGACGAAGAAGAGGAGAAGCTGAGGCAGTTATGTGCTAAGTTAGATATTGATGATGTAGAAGGAAAAGAGATTTCCGAAAGAATTACTGGCGTCAATTGTGCGGATACCCAACAAACCATGACAAAACAGCTTATTTGGTGTACAACCACCTGTACTGATACCAATGCCCGAAACGAACTAAAATCTTTGGTGAAAGGTCTCCTTTCTGAAAGCTCGATCTACAAAATGAACACTCCGGATGTGAACAAAAACCACATATTCTCCATTTGTGAGTCATGTATGGGGTCACTCACGATTCTCCTGGAGGAGGCTTTGGATCCTGATGTGGTTCAAAAGTCAAGAAAAACTGAAAAGTATAGACCTTTGTTAGAGCGAATCTCACAACAGGTGGACAACTTAAATTGGCTTCTTGATATCCTACTCGAGCACCAGATGGCTGAGGAATTCATGGATCTTTGGACAAACCAACAGGAAGTGCTGAAAATGCACCAGACCGTGTCTCCAATGATCAGATACGAGCTTAGTCGTGTCTCTGCTATGCTTTTTATAGCAATGGGTTCCAGGAAGCTGCATTGTCGGCCTGAAGCAAGGTTAGCATTTCTTAATATGTGGTTTCGACCAATGCTATCAGATTTCGGGTGGCTGCAGAGGTGCAGAAAGGGGCTTGATATGAAGGCATTGGAGGAAGCAATGGGTCAAGTGCTTCTAACTCTTCCGTTGAAGGAACAGTATTCTCTTTTTGTTGAATGGCTTCCGAGTTTCTCCAAAAACGGTACCGAGTGCCCGAACCTCAGCAAGGCATTTGAAATCTGGTGGCGAAGATCGTTCGTCAAGGGCTCGGGAGCCTCAGCCATCGAACATAAGTGAACTACTGCTGCTGCTAGCAACTTGTAGCGTTAGATTGTGTGTTTGGAGATTGAATAATGTAGATCATTTTAGCAATGCAATTTGTTTTATCTGTTGAGCAAGAATCAATAGAAGCTGCTTGGTGTTTTTTTTGTGTCATACAACTCATTGTTTTCCCTAACGGTTTCATGTTTTTAAAAAGTCAATATTTTTTATGTAAATTAACATAGTATTTGAGACTTAATCTAGGCATAGGCAAACACAATATTTGCTTCATCTCCTCCACAGTAACCTAACGTGATGAAAGAACCTTTTATCTCCCTATTTGAATCAAGTCATGCCCGCAAACGCACCGGCCTGCGGTTAAAGTGGTTGGCTCTTTTTAGCATCCTCGTTTCCCATTTCCTGTATACGAGAAAGCTTCCAAAACGCCTTGTAAGAGAAGAGTACGATTGAGGATTTGAACCAAAGAAAATAACGTTGATTTCTACGATTAGCCTGACACCATTTTGTTTCTACACCTATTTCAATTTTTTCAACTGAGAATTTCCCGTCTCCATTCTCTTTTTGACAAGGTAAAAAAGCAAAGCATACAACTAACTGTTCCAGGAAAGCTTTGAAGTATATCGATTAATGGATGGTGTGTTCCACGAGGCACTGTTCCTTCTCACTGTAGCAGTGGAATCCACACAAAAATTTCTTATGGATCCCACCAGTACAACAATGAAAAGAACAGAGTCATATAGCATCCAAGGTCCGAACTATTACAGCATCAAAGGTTCCACTACTACAACAAGAGGGATAGTGTCCAAGGAAGGGACGCTCCCACACATTCTGCTCGAGATCAACGTGTGGCGTCAAGTCGAAAGAAAGGATGCATGCACCTGGAGACCGACCAAAGGTACTAAATAAACAACTTCATTTTCGTACAGATCGCAAGTCAGCTTGTCGGATGGGACCCATGAGCCACTACATGGGGTTCACAAACTACCCACATGTTAGCTAATCTTAATTGCCACCATTAAAATTGCTATGTGCCACTTGGTGAAGTTATGGAAAATCCCACTCTTTCACAAATAGTTATAGCGCATACAATAACGATTAAACAATAGAGAGAAAAGCTCCTATGATTTGGACCGTCGATCTTCGGGTTATTGGGTGCACACACACCGATAGCTGGTTGGTTAGGTATCATATTATATTGTTAATTCTGGTCCGGTGGCTGCATGACATAGTCACTCTTCTTTTTAAAGCAATAATTAATCATAATAAATGACAAGTGCTTTTAATTTGACCTCTATTTAGAAATCGGCTTGGGTTGGGCATTAGTGCTACATGAATACTGCCATCACAATTTATTGGTTTTTAGAGTTAATCTTGAACCAGGACCAACAATAATAATTAGCTTCAGGAAAATATATCTCCGACATTTATATCTATATGTATATATAATATCCTTCGAATTCTTCAAATTCTGAGTCGATCGCTTGTTTAAATTAATTCAATACGGTGAGATTTCATAAGGAGATCGTTCCGTGGGCACCTTGTCAAATTTTAAATTTACTAGTTATATTCGGTGCACATACATTGATAACAAGTGTAATGGATCATTACGTGGATATGACTGAATTTATAATATTCGTCAGTTAATATTAACTCTCCGTTTTTTAAAGATATTAGGATAAACAATTTATGATGATAAAATTGATATTGTATGTATCTTGTATCTTGTATCAGCATTTATGTGGATATCTGGTGATGTGATATTTCCTAATGTTATCACGTTGTCATCAGATATCCATACAGATACGAGATACGAGTATAAAATGAAAAATGTACATGGTATAAACCTTTTTGTGACGATTCTTTAACTATTATAATGTTTTGATGGGTAGGTAGGAGGGGCAGTACAAGCAAGTGGCACACAGAATGCACGAAGCAACTATCCCACGTCGGCTATCCGATTAAAAGTGACCGTAAATATAAATAGTATCTAATTGTTAATTTGTTGTTTCAAATTTAACACCAGCACCTCCGATTTCAGGTTAATATAAACACATACGATTTAAAATTAAAATTGGTATTTATGATGTCTGGTCTTATTCTGGAGTATCTATTTCGATCTTGTGTTAAAAAATTATTGGTTTTAGTTATAATTATCTTCTTTTATCGTAAAAATTGGATCTTGATCTCAGATGGGCTATGTTCGATACATTTAAATCGTAGAATTATTTCTTGTGCAAGTTTTTAAATATCTATGAGACTATAATACTACCTCAATATTTAACAAAAAACAAAATTCTTTTCAATTACAGTAGATTTAATATATATTAGGGTAATCTGGTAGATATTTGTGGAAACATTTAATATTTCTATGTATACATGTTATTTCTTGGATCAGAGAGAAACATCCGAAATAATAAGTAAATTTTCTAGAAAGAGGAAGGAGGAGGCTGCCGTCCCCTTTCCTTGATGCTGTCGCCGTTTCCCACTGGTTTCGTACTCGCCATGCATGCGCTGTGACCACAGTCCACACACCTACGCTGTGCCTAGTTGATATTAATATCTAGTAGTTGGGTTTAGATAGAGATAATACATATATTACTGGTCTTTTCTTCTTCAACTTGGCGTCTCCCACTTGTCTTCCTCGTAGAAGAATTCTCAATCTTCTTCTCCTCGTTCGCGTGGGATCGATGCATGCTAGCTTGAAAGCGTGAAGGTGCCTAGTTAAGAAGTCGATTTGGCTGAGGGAAAATGCCAGTTTGGTGGGATAAATTATCTGGTCGGACCAAAGATTCGGAAGCTAATTGTTTGGAGGGTTCATCGCCCAAGAATGAAAAGAAGAGAGGCAAAGGGAAACGAGATTGTGAAGTGAAGAGCTTTGAGGAGATTTTGGTGCTGCCTCAATCGAGAAATTCGCCGAGAAATAGCCGGGATTTTTCTGCTGTAGGAAGGTGTTCTGGGTTTTCTGGATTTGATTCGGCTTCGTCTTTGGATAGAGCGCATCCCTTGCCTTTGCCTCTGGAACCACCATCGGATCAGCCGGGTCCCGTTGGTTTCGTATCCGGGTCGGGCTCTGTATCAAGCTTAAGCTCCTCCGGATCTTACGACGACCCGGCTCATGTTTTAGATCAAAATGGTTTCAGGTTGGTTAGATTTTTTCTGTTGGAAGTTCGTGATTTGTGATGTTGCTAATCTGTGGGTTTTAGTTTTTAATTGGTCGGATCTACATGATGAATTGATCTTCTTTTCATTTTCTCCTCCCCCAGACAACTTTTCTTGTGATGTCTCAAAGTTCGAATTTTTGTTCAATAAGCTAACGAAGTTAGTACGATCATAATCTGCTGATTGCTTTTTGAATTTGCATGTCCATCTTTTTTGACTTCACACATACTCCACCTGAACTGTCGACTTGTTAGGCAGTGTGGAACTAATCAGAAATGTTAGTTGATAAGGATTTTAAATTACTCTGTCGGCATGAAAAATTTACAGGAAATTACATATATTGGTTTTCGTTTAAGTTTAATAAGTATAAATTTCAATCTCTGCAGCTAATCTTACCGATGTAACATTTATTTCTAATGGCAGAGGACATGTTGAGAACAGAGTATTGAGTCCACTGTCGCGAAGCCCTGGTCGGGGATCAAGGTGTATTTCAACCGGCACTTCGCCCATCCATAGTCGAACTAATGTCAATAATTTGGACTGTTCAAATGGAAAACTGGAAGATGGAAGGAATGAATGGCATAAGTTGCCCCGTCCACCTGGTTCTATAGTTAGCCCTTCCCCATCATATTCCCCAAGAAGTCCCGGAACACCTGAAAGCTCTGGTGGTATTTCTTCCAAATGGAGGAAAGGAAAGCTTCTTGGAAGAGGCACCTTTGGTCATGTTTATCTTGGTTTTAATAGGTAAAGATTCTGCTGTCGGTTTTATTAAGGAGGAAATTGGACAAAAATCGTTGTTTCATTGCTTTTAGTGAGCATATGAGCACACCTGAACCATAAAAACGTTCATAGAGGCAGGAAGAATGCACAAATTTGGGGTAATGTCAAGGGGGTTGGGGGAAAGACTTGAAATTTTAGAAAGTTACCATTAATTTTATTGGTGGACATCCACAGCCTCCATCCAGATCTGCACTTATATTGTTTGTCTTGGCAGTGAGAATGGGCAAATGTGCGCTATAAAAGAAGTTAGAGTTGTCTCGGATGATCCATCTTCAAAGGAGAGTCTAAAGCAACTGAACCAGGTCATTCTTTGATAAATTTTAGGTTTACAATAGCACCTACTTCCAGAAGAAATTCTGATATTCTATGTTGCTTTACTTCGAAACATGAGACCTCGATGGCTAGTTACTTATGTTCTGTTTCTTGACGTATTTAATATATTAACAGGAAATAGCTCTTCTAAGTCGACTTTCACACCCAAACATTGTTCAATACTATGGAAGTGATCTGGTAAGGCTTTCTTTTATTTTAATTTCGTTGCATCAACTGTATCTTTTGCCGTTTTTTAAACTTTCTCAGACATTGAACTAATGGTCAGAGGTGCCTATGAGAATCTTACCCCCCTCATATTTTTCTTGTTACTTTTGCAGAGCGAGGATAGATTATCAGTTTATTTGGAGTATGTTTCTGGAGGTTCCATCTATAAATTACTGCAAGAATATGGAGCCTTTGCAGAACCAGTCATACAAAATTACACTAGGCAGATTCTCTCTGGTCTTGCTTACTTACATGGACGGAATACCATTCACAGGTACACTTTATTTTGTTTACATGTACGAAACACCGTGCACAAAATATGGTGCACATATAAATTCTTCGTGGAAATCCAGGATGTTTAAAAGTTCGTCCCGTTTCTGCAGAGATATTAAAGGAGCAAATATTTTGGTAGACCCCAATGGTGAAATAAAAGTGGCCGACTTTGGCATGGCCAAACATGTATGGATTGTCTCGTTTAGTTTTCTTTGATAGCTTGGTATCTAGGATCACCTTCAACGCTCTTATGTAATTCTTGTCATTTGATAGATTACTACCAGTTCTTCAATGCTATCCTTCAAAGGAAGCCCTTACTGGATGGCACCTGAGGTTGTCTCCTTCATACTGTCTCACCTCTCTAAACTAAGATACATATGTATTGTAAGACGGTCTGTGCCCTATGATTTCTTACCCACCTGCCATTTTTTTCTTAGGTTGTAATGAATACTAATGGCTATAGTCTTCCAGTGGATATATGGAGTTTAGGATGCACGGTTCTTGAAATGGCAACATCAAAACCTCCTTGGAGCCAATATGAAGGGGTAGGTAGTCTCTTCTTTTGGAATTGATACCACCTTGAAGTTACTTTTATGTTAAAATCTTCTCATCTGTTCATTCAACAGGTAGCTGCTATATTTAAGATTGGCAATAGCAAAGATGTTCCTGAGATTCCCGATCACCTATCTGCCGATGCAAAAAGTTTTATACGACAGTGTTTGCAACGCGAACCATCTGCACGACCCACAGCATCCCAATTACTAGGTCATCCTTTTGTCAGAAACCAAAGTACACCTAAAGCAACCAATGTCAATATAACCCGAGAAGCGTTTCCCCGTGCATTTGATGGGAGTCGCACTCCGGTATTCATCTTCTTTTAGATCTTATTGACCCACTTCCTTGCTTCTTTTTTAGACGGTTCTATTTTTTTGGAATTGCTAATAAATAAGTTCAATGTTTACTTGTTTGAAGACTGCCCTGGATATGCAATCCAGCAGAATGAACAATTTGGATCAGGATGATGCATCAAGATTAGTAGGAGTGAGGACATTTACATGTCCTAGGTACTCTATTTCCACTAAGCTTATGTATTTTTCTGAACTATACGAGTATAAGTTTATGATTTCGCATTTCCGATGTGAATCTTCGGATGTCACTCTTGAGCACCGCTCTCGTGAATTAATAGTAACTCTCTTATGTTTGCAGGGATAATGTCCGAGCAATAGCATCATCGTTGCCTGTATCACCCCCCTCGAGTCCATTAAGGCGTGATGCTACAGCACACAAGAATTTTTTCCTCTCTCCACCACATCCTTCTTATGCAGTAGTGAAAAGCACTCTTACCCATACCAACAACTTAGTACATCCTTTCAGACCAAACACAAGAAGCACATTTGATCCATGGCATGAAATCCCTCTATTTAGAGGTGAAGCACCTGTTAAATCCTCAAGTAGGACTTTACTTTAGAATTCCAAACTTTGCTGAAAAATCTCAAATCCCTACAGTCCCCTTCTCTAAAGTTTCATCACCTTGTCCATGGACATGTGAAGCAAGCAAGAGTTGCTCATATATGGAGCCGTTGGGGCCCGAACAAGGTTGCTCTGTTTAGATGGTTATGTTTGTAAATATATATGGTCGCCGTGTAGAGCTCTAGTATATAGTGTGCTAAAATTTTGATGAATATGATCACAAGCCGTGAAAGGTTCCATAACAATTATTCTCCAAGGTAGTGAGATGATATGTTATAAGGAGTGCTATACTTTTACAATTTATTTAATGTTTCGAAAATGATTCTTTTCTTTATTTTGAACAATCTAATCGAACTTTATTTCGACTATGGATTGAATATGTATCGCAAAACTGCGTGCGGGTGCCGGCAGGACGCATGAATATTTTAAAACCAAAGAAAAAAGCTTCTTATTATTAAATCCAATCTTAAATGAAGACAGTGATAAATACGTTTAACTAATATGAACCATTGAATGGATGAAGATATAAATAGGTTTATGAAATATTTATAGGGGTGTATTCCATTGTGGAAAATTATGATTTTAAAAGATTTTTGGAATTTTAGAAATTTATAACAACATGATTTTAATAAACTCGTTGAAAGGTGTGTGGTATTTGAAATTTTTATAAATTTTATGAGAGTTGTTATCCACCATTGATTTTCAAAAATTCTATAAGTTTATAGGTAGTCAAAATTTTAATAGTTTTTAATAATTTCATGAAAATCATTGATATACGAATATTGATGTATAAAATACAACAATAAATAACAAGAAAATTTTATTGATGAAGGTAGAGATTTGAATAGATTTTTAATTTCTTTTCTCTTTTTTTTTCCATTTTTTATAAATATATGTCTCCCTTTCCTCAAACAATATATTTCTATATAAATTCCATAATATACTAGTAGTGTTAATATTCTAAGAAAATAATTCACAATCTCTATCGATTAATTTTTAATTAGTTGAAAAATGATAAATACATCGTTAATATTTGTTTAAAGACAATATGACTAATGTATATAACCATGTTAGACATGGTAGTCTCTCTCTTAATACTTTATTTATTTACTGTTATTAGGAAACAGAACTATATTTCTATCAAAACTTGTAAGAACGCTTGCAGTATTACCAGATAATTGCAGGAGAAAGCATCCAATAACAATTTGCCACGTTATCATATCGGCATCTTTTTAAGGTTTTTTAACCCAAAAAAGAACATAATTTTCCACGAATCGTGTCCCGCAATTTTCCCCCCAACACCCTTGTGTATATGGCTAGCATTAATAATTTTGATCTCCAATCAGTTCTCCCCTCTTCGATCTTCTTTCATCACTGTGTGTGTAGAGCACAAACAGAACAGGCGGTGGGAGAGCGAAGAGGGAGAGCATGCCGATAGAGATGCCCAAAGGGCTGCCGTTTTCGGTAGACACATGGACGCCGAGTTCGAAGAGGAAGAGGCACCATTTTCTTACTCACGCGCACAAAGACCACGCACAGGGGTTCTCCGCCCACGCTACGTTTCCCACCTACTCCACCCTATTCACCAGAACTCTCATCCGCCGATACTATCCCCAGGTTGTCTTTCAGTTTTTAGTATTTCGGTATCTGTTTTTTTTTTAATTTGGGTCTGAATATTATTTGAATTATTTATCTTCTCGTTTATTTATAATCGAATCAAGTACTTTTCAGGTTGATGAATCAATTTTCGTTGGTATTGAAACTGGGCAATCTTTGGCTGTGGGGGATCCCGATGGTGATTTTACCGTCACCGCTTTTGATGCCAATCACTGTCCAGGTCTCTATTGTCCGTTCTTTACAAATCAATCTCCTAGTGTTGTGAATTTGTGACTAGTAATATGGCCATTTATGATAACTGTTGGCTCTGTTGGAACAAAAGACACCCTCTTTTTGCAGAAGTTCCAATAAAATTAGAAATTCTATCTTGATTGTTATTACCTTGACTTTAGCATTACTTGCAACGAATTACGTAATTAGTTATAGTCTCTAGATCAATTTGTTTGGGTTACTTGGTTGGATCAGGTTGGCTAGAAATTAGTGGTATTGAGTATATATATTATTTTAATGTATAGCTCGTGGTCTCCCTATGCACGATGTTCCACTGATTATCTGCCTAGTTTGCGATAACTTTCCTTCTAAAAAGTTGTAGAATGATACGATCTATGGATTGCAGGAGCTGTGATGTTTCTGTTTGAGGGAAGTTTTGGTAACATTTTGCACACTGGGGATTGCAGATTAACCCCTGAGTGTTTGCTAAACTTGCCGGAGAAGTATCTAGGTAAGAAGGGGAAAAAACCACTATCTCCCCTTGATTATGTCTTTTTAGATTGCACATTTGGTCAATTTCCTTCAAACATGCCCAGCCGGCATGCTGCTATTCAGCAGGTATGCGTACTTGTTTGATCCTCCTAAAATGTTCTTGGTGTTCGACCTGATTATTTCTAAAAACAGGTTACTAATTTGTAAAACAGGTTATTAATTGTATATGGAAACACCCAAATGCCCGCACAGTGTATTTGACATGTGATCTTCTTGGTCAAGAAGAGATACTAGTGCAAGTATCACAAACATTCGGTGCCAAAATATACGTTGATAAAATAAAAAGTCCCGAGTGCTTGAAAGCACTGGAACTTACAGTTCCTGAGATCCTATCACAAGATCCATCTTCCCGTTTCCAGCTGTTTGATGGATTTCACAGACTTTATGAAAGAGCGAAAGACAAGATTTCCGAGGCACGAAACAATTTTCAGCATGAACCCCTGATAATACGCCCTTCGGCACAGTGGTATGCTTGTGATGAAGGCGTTTCAGATACTCAAAGTCATAAGAAAGCTATATTTGATCAAGCTGTTAGAGATCTGTATGGTGTTTGGCATGTCTGCTACACAATTCACTCATCCAGAGATGAACTTGAGTGGGCCTTAGAACTTCTTGCACCTAAATGGGTGGTGTCAACAACTCCTAGTTGCAGGGCTATGGAGCTGAATTATGTCAAGAAGCATTGTCAACGAGCTTTTGATGATTCTCTATGGAGCCTTTTAGACTTTAGTGAAGTAGAGTCACTAGATTCACATGGAGCAGGAAAAAGTGTTGGCTGCTCAAATTTGATGGAAAGGATTCCCAATAGATGTGTAGATGCTGAATCTAAGGCAGTTGTAATATCTACACTCCAGAGAAAAAGATTGAGTATGTCTCCTCCAAGCAAAAGACCCATGTTGACGTTGTTTGGAAGAGCTAGGCTTTGTCTCCAAGATTCTATTCTGCAACATGAACTGAACGAAATTGTATCCGTGGGTAGTGATTCTTTGGAGAGAGCTGCAACAGATGAAGAACAGACCTCAACTCAAAAGGTGAAAGTCATCGAAGTCAAGCTTCAAGATCCATTGGATTCGAACGGAATGGCTGGTCATGAACTTGGTTGTATTTCATCTGTTGTAATTGAGGAAACTACTAGAACAAATTTTGAAGAGCCGTTGGAATCAGAGAGAGTTGCTAATTGTGAAGAAAGTAAATTTACTTATGCAGCCGTAGAAGATGTGCGCAAACAAACTGCTATTTCGTCCACTGGCTTTTCAAGAAGCTATGATGAAAATTTGAGAAGGTTTTACAGAACTGTACACGTGCCAATACCTCGACCTCTTCCATCCCTTGTGAAGCTGATGGATGCCAACAAAAAAATGAAGAAGAGGAGATAAATTACTTTCTTTATGCCACCATGTTGCTGCGATGTTCATCTTGCATGGGATACAAGTTTCTTGTCTCCTTCAAACTTTAGTTCATTTAAAGCATATACAAAACCATTGTATGTTATACCAATTCTTCAAGTTTTAGTTCTGGCTTTGTGGGCCAATGTAACATCCTGATTCTTTTCTCGATCAAATAAATTCGGTGGATATTAATCTTTGTTTAAAATAAAATTTTATGTTGTATCTGAACATACCAAATTGCTTGCATTTGATTCTTATTGCCTCAAGCATTTAATGTTTGATCACTATTTGTGGATCAGCAATAAACATTCCGTAATATGGTTTATTACTTTAAAAAGTTATCATGCAACTGTTTGAAAGAAAAGGAACTTATTTCAATAATTTCAATTACCTCCTCTTACTGTAATCCATGAGAATGCTAGGTAATTTGTGACTTGATCTTGTTACACTCTTCAATGTCAGTACATTCATCAGATGTAAGGATTGGATGCTATAATAAAACTCCACTGTCCCAAAAAAATGTCCTTGCAATCTTGCACTTGCGCATCACATGGAGATGCTTAGTGCACATCTGACAGACTTACCATTTACATTGTTAGTAATGAAACTCTGATACCATTTCATAATTTTTAATGCTCATGGGATAAGGATCAAAAAAGCGACTCTCTCCACTACGCTGTTCTAACCAAAGCTACTCTGTATCAGTCACAAATTAATCGTACTTGCTGTCTCAAGCTTCTCAACTCAGTCCATGAACCTCCCTCAATTGATGTGAGGTATTAATATAGGAATTCCATAACATTTTCAGATTTTATAGAAACAACTTATCATGTTGAATATTCTGTTATAACAAGTTGAATTGTCTTCTTCATCATGCATGTAGAAGGAAGAAAGACATTCATCAGGTTGATCGAAAATAACTTTCATGAAAGAAATCAGGTAAATAAAGTATCTTGCATTCATTTTAAGATCTTCTGTCAATTTTCTCTCACATTGTTACGTTGAGTTGTTCAATGAATATAACAAATGGATAATGATGCGCACAATATGTAATGTTTTTCATAAAAAGCTACAACTCTACACCCCATCACCACCCACATAAACACATTCACGAAAACAAATCTGAAGCATGTGTTTCAGAATATTGAGGACAGCTTTGCCAGACAATACGATATGAGCAATGGAAATTACTTGAAATTCCTCCAAGAAACAAATTTTGACGTTGACACATATTTGATTTTCCTGCTCCAAATTCATAGCCCTTCATCAAATTCTTTCATAATCTAGCTTATCTGACTGCAGGAAGCCATAATCATATATCAGAAAGAGCGATATGAAGATTTGTGTTATAAATTTTTCAAAAGTGGTGATTACTAAACATTGAAGAAATGAAGGTTGTAGATGGAAAGCAACAACAATCTGAAAAGCCAGGGACCTTAATAAGCATGTCTGTTGGGAGCCAAGCCGGAGCAGTTGGTATTCCAACCCATGCAATCTGTAGACAGAAGCAAGATTTAGAAAGGAGCTGGTATTTAGCTGTGCAACAGATTTTGCTGCAGAGTAGCAGATAATTTTCTATGACAGTATTGTTCATAGGCAAGTGTTTTACTCTCTGTACAATCAGGTAATACAGTTACATGTACTGACAATGCAGGTGCTAGTGCTCTATTTCTATTATATGTGCTTCTCTATGTATTTTATATGCCTCCCGAGTTTCAGAAATCAGCAGTTATCCATGTTGCAACATTGGGACTACCCTTTCTGGTAGACTATCCCAGGTAACATATTCATGCAAATCGAAGTAAAGGAGATGAGTTCTTGCATCATGTACTTACAAGTGCATATTCACCGGTTTCAAATATGCGCAGGTCCAGCACCTAAAGACAAGATTATCTGGTTAACCTGCTGAAAATCAATTGCCGCCTGACTAATATGGAAGGCCTAGTGAACTTGCGCCGCAAATGCTTAGATTAAAACAATCTATAAATGATACCTCTCCCTTGTCTTCGTATATATAGTCCAGTCCTTTGTAATAAGGTGGGTGTCCCACAGATAAATACTGAAAGAAACATAGAATTGTTTACATTACACCCACACCCTGTTTCCCATATGAATTGATGATTGACATGTGAAATAGTACTACTCACATTTATACTATTGAGATACTTCTCTTTATCCACCCTCACGATCTGACCTTTGTTCACTGGCAAACCATAGGAAACAAATGAAACGATAGAATTGAACAATTCAATAGTATCGAAATAAAAATTTGACTGCACTATCAGCAAGAAAATACTTACTGGAGTAAACAGGTTTCTTGGGCTTGGGGGCTGCTTTGGTTGTAGATTGATCATTGGAGGGAGATGTTTCCGCCGTCTTTTCATTCTGTGGTGGCTCTGAGGATTTTACAGCTCTGATTAGACATGGTAATCGATGTTGGATTTTTCTTGTGTTTATAGAGAATGTTGATATGGAGGCAAAGAAGTTGTGAGGCAGAGCTGCAGTGAATGCCATGGATAATAAAAAAACCACTTCACTTGAGCGTTAAAGGCTTTTTCTGTGGATAAGGTTTACCGTTTGTGAACTTAATTTTTCGCCTTTTCAAGTAGCGAGATGTAATACGCCATACAATTCTGGTGGATTATTGTTTTGCTGTTGAATATTGTGGGATGTGTCTTACAATAATATTGAGATATCCTCGTAAAATATTCTTTTATATAGATCGCCAAGAGTTCCAAGAGAAATTTGGTTGTGGATTTTAGAAAACAAAGGTGTTACGGTAGTACATATTGAAGCTATTAAGGATACATTCGTGTAAGAACTCATAACCAGTTAAATGATGAGTTTCTTACAAAGACAAAATTCCATCAGAGATCACCTCTATTCCCTTGTCTTTTTACACGAGTCATTGATGAACTCACTAGTCACATACAAGATGCGGTTGATGCTAAGCTTGAGTATAGTTGAGAAATATTTAGAAGCTCGTTCTGGACATTAAAAGTCGTTTAATTTGCAGAGGCCTGCAGACGGGTTCATGTCAGATTATTTTCTAGTGGCCAATGTTTCGGACAGATCGCCTCAAAAGATGGAATCTTGATTGGTGTCTCCTTTTCTCGCATGCAACTTTCTTTGGTTATCTACAAGTTTTGAGTGCAAACTTGAGGTTTGGAGGTCCGTATATCCTCAACGCTAGTGTATCGCAACATGGGACCCACAAGTCTTTCGTTGCTTACCACAAAATCTGAATTTGGCCCCAAAGCGCCAGCCTATTTGCCAATGGGAATGAGGAAATCTCACCTTATCCACACTCCCACCACACCCTTAATTCCAGCCCTCTTCTCTCACCCATAATTAGTTCCACATCACTAAAGAATTTTAATCACCACTCCCGGAAACATTATTCTCTGTAAAAGTCATCGGAAGTATGGCGGCCATGAACTCCAGTGTCCTAGCATGCAACTACGCCGTATCAGGCTGTGAGCTCAACACCAAGGTCAGTAAAGTAACTCTCAAGAAACTGCCTATGATCAGGGCTCAGAGGGTTTCAGCCACCGATGCTAAGGAATCCGGCAGAAGAGCCGCCCTTGTTGGTCTCAGCGCCGCCCTTTTCACGGCCGCCGTCTCCGTCTCCTCTGCCAATGCTGGTATCATTGACGAGTACTTGGAGAAGAGCAAGGCTAACAAGGTAAGCTTGCAGTTTCTTGTATATAGTTTTTTTAATAATCAACTCGAACCTTCTGCAGCTATAGAAGTAATACCACTTGATTAGCAGGATCGAAACCTATTGTTCTTAAATATTTTATCTGAAAAATGTAGGAATTGAATGACAAGAAGAGGTTGGCCACCAGCGGCGCGAACTTCGCAAGGGCATACACAGTTCAATTTGGTACATGCAAGTTCCCTCAGAACTTCACTGGCTGCCAAGATCTTGCCAGACATGAGGTAACCACCAACTAGTACTCCACTCCCAATCTTTAATTTTCGCCAAAGATTTTTCCGCTCACAATTAACTTGATGGGATAACGGGCTTCTAAAATAAATGTTTAACTGTGATTTTTAATTGTCTACTGCAGAAAGTGCCGTACCTGAGTGATGATTTGGAGTTAGAGTGTCAAGGAAAAGACAAGTACAAGTGTGGTTCAAACGTGTTTTGGAAATGGTGATCAACTTGTGTTTAAACTATATATAGCGTAACTGAGGGCTCATGTATGTAATTTTTTTTTCGATTCAAGAAATTATTAATCCATCCTCTGAACTCGTACCCTGTAATTCTAATTTCTTGCCGTTGTCATTGGGGTTTCTTCATTTTTTTTCCTTTGAATCCTTGAAATAATATAGTTGTTATGATAAACCATAATAATTAATAAGTAATGGTTGGTTTGAGTCATTATGTGTTGGAACCATTTGTTTCATTAGCTGCAGGCTGCACTATAGACAAAATTGTCATCCTTTTATAATAGAAAATGATGTAATCGAATTTTATCTGTCGCGAGCTACCACCAATTTAGGAGATCGAGAGGCGATCCTCGATAAATGAGCTGGGTGAGTATACTTTTTTTCTTAGTGTCATGCAACCACAAACACTGGTTGGAAAATATCGAAAGTATTTTCGATGAAATCCTCCGATGTTTTGTCAGTTTGAGTGATGATGAGGAAGTAAGTATATAGAGCTGAGAGCTCCTCGGTATGTTTAGTGAATGCAAGCCAAGACATACATGGAATTTATAGGAGGGGCTGATGACCGTGGCGTGAACGTTACCCGAATAATCATACACTGGAGCAGGTCTTGCAGCTATTGCACGTACTTTACCCGGCTCATATGGTGGAGCGGGTCTTACGGCTTTGGTCAGTGTGACTTATCATGCACACGCAAGAGGATCAAATGGTTGTGATGGGACGTTTATTAATGTCAAACATCTTGCCCTGAGATCGTGTCGCTAAGATAAATGGTGAAGATTCGTCACATCTCGAGTCCCTAAGAGACCTTTAGGTATCCCTTACGGCGGGACTTGTGTACCTATAAAATGCTATCAGGGGCGTGTTTGATGAAAATAATAGGATCTGTTCGGACATCTCATCCCGAGGTTAGAGCTCGAGGGTGCTTAAGTTTCGAGTCCCGAGATGGTGGATTATTGTGATATCATAAATTAAGGTAGTGTTCACCCGTTCACGAGGATCGATTTCTTTGAAATTACAGAGTTGGAAGAAAATGGGAGAATGATTGAAGAAGAAGAAAGAAATTAGACAATCTTCTTTTATCTTACTTATCCCTGGACTGATCGGTTCGTCGGATTCACCAGTGTTAAACAAGAAAAATAAAGAAGAAATCAGGAGAATGGAGAATAAATTTGAAGCATTAGAAACCTCCACTAAGTTTCAATATTGTTTCTCTTGTCTAACAAACAACTAAATATTACTAAGTAAACCATTACATTAATGCATTAATTAGTATTCTTAAGTTTATCAATAATATAAAGAGGCCAAAACACAATCCAATTAATTGCTAGCTAGCTAGCTAATGCATTCCGAAATCATATAAATCATAGATATTAAAGTAGAAGATCAGATCTGCTTACGTGGACAGATCTGCTTACGTGGATTGATTACGTGGACAGATATGCTTACGTGGACAGATCTGCTTATGTGTCATGGTTCAGCTTTGCTTATCTGGATTTAGCTTGGTAGATAGCTGTTATAGCGTTGTATCGTTGCCTATAAATAGGGCTTCTTCTTCATCGTTGTAAAGTAACAAACACATATGTTCTACAGAGATTCACATTGAATAAAAGACAGTTTCTTTCTCCTTCATTTGCTCAATATTCGAGCTTTGTTGGATTGTATATTTCTAATATGGTATCAGAGCAAGTCGAATCATCAATTTAGCTCAATCTGTCAACAATCGACGCGAGAAATGGCGAGAGGTGGTGGCCAAGCTCCGAACCAAATGCCTGTAGTTCGCGCGAATTTGGAAGACTCGAGCAGTCCGTATTACCTTCAAAATGGAGATCATCCCGGTCTGCTACTTGTTTCTAATCCTCTCATAGGATCAAATTACAATATCTGGAGTCGCGCTATGATTGTAGCTTTAACAGCGAAGAATAAGCTAGGTTTCATTGATAACTCAATTGATCAGCCTCGACCTGATGATCTGTTGTATGGATCATGGACAAGGTGTAATAGTATGGTGATATCATGGATCCTAAATTCGGTGAGTAGAGATATAGCTGATAGTTTGATGTATATGCCAACAGCAAGAGAAATGTGGATAGATATACATGACAGATTTCATGAAAGTAATGCTCCGCGCGTTTATCAAATTGAAGATGCTTAATGCGTTGCAACAAGGATCCATGGACATCAGCTCATATTACACAAAACTGCGGATTTTGTGGGATGAACTTAGGGATTACCAGCCTACCTCGGTTTGTAATTGCGGATCCATGAGGGAATGGGTAACATATCAGAATCAAGAGTGTGTTATGCATTTCCTGATGGGGTTAAATGAGTCTTACGCACAGGTTCGTGCACAGATTCTGATGATGGAACCACTTCCAGTCATAGCAAAGGTCTTTGCGTTAGTTGTGCAAGAGGAACGACAAAGATCCATCCATCATGGAGTTGCTAAGATGAACGTTGATCACCCTGTTAGTTTAAACAGTGTGAATTTTACAACAGCACCTAAGGTGTCAAAGGCAGGAAGAGGAGATAAAGTTGTGTGTTCACACTGTCATTTCAGAAACCACACGGTTGACAAATGCTATAAACTGTATGGTTATCCTCCAGGACATCCTAAACTTAAACAACAACTATCTCAAGGTAGTGCTCAAGTCCATCAAATTTCTAGCACTGTGCAGGATCATGTGAATGCACCTGGAGATACTCTGACTCAAAACCAGTGCAAACAACTTATTGAGTTCCTCAGTTCTAAGCTTCAGTATGGGCATAGCCCCAACCTTCAGGCTGAACCACAGCAACAAGAATCCACTATCTCATGCATCACTGGTATATGCTCTACTGTATCTCACATTCCTATTATTGCACAAACTGATTGGGTGTTAGACACAGGAGCAACTCACCATATTTGTTGCTCTCTATCTCTGTTTCATTCCTCTATGACAGTTAATTCAAAGATTACATTACCTAACGCTTTTACCATACAAGTCACAATTATTGGTTCCGTCATTCTTACCAATGATTTAATCCTTCATGATGTCCTCTATGTCCCTGAATTTAAATTCAATCTGTTATCAGTCAGTTCACTTACTAATAGCCTTGCATATTCAGTGTCTTTTACTGCTGATTCTTGTCAAATCCAGGATATCAAAAGGACCAGGATGATTGGGACGGGTAAAAGACTTGGGAACCTATATGTGCTGGAAAAATCCACTTCATATATTTGTAATGTTTCTGTTTCTAAACCTGAACTATGGCATTTACGAATGGGCCATCCTTCCCCCAGTAGACTTTCTAGATTGAAAGATGTTGTTCATTTTGATAGTGATAACATAGAGATAAATCCTTGTCATGTATGTCACCTATCAAAACAAAAACGTTTACCGTTTGAATCATATAACAAATTGGTTGCGCAATCATTTGAATTATTGCACATTGATATATGGGGCCCCTTTTCCCAAGTTTCTGTTGATGGATATCGATTTTTTCTCACAATTGTTGATGACCATACACGTTTTACATGGGTATATATGTTACACTCAAAGTCTGAAGTGTCATCCATATTTCCTACGTTTTGTCAAATGATTCATACTCAGTTTGGTGCAAAAATCAAATCTGTTCGGAGTGACAATGCTCCAGAACTTGGCTTCATTAATCTTTTCAATGAATTAGGCATTATTCATAATCATTCATGTGTTGAGCGTCCTCAACAAAATTCAGTCGTTGAGCGAAAACATCAACACATCCTCAATGTGGCTCGAGCTTTAATGTTTCAGTCACATCTTCCAATTGCTTACTGGAGCGATTGTGTTGTCACTTCAGTGTATCTCATCAATCGCACACCATCACCTCTTCTTTCTCATCAAACACCATTCGAAGTGCTACACAGAAAACGCCCTGCTTATTCTCATTTAAAAGTCTTCGGATGTCTTTGTTATGCCTCCACACTTCTATCATCACGCAGTAAATTCTCACCACGTGCTATCAAGTGTGTATTTCTTGGATATCCACCGGGTTACAAAGGCTATAAACTACTCAACTTAGACACCAATGACATTTTTATTTCTCGTGATGTGATATTCCACGAACATATGTTCCCTTTCCAAAATACTTCTGATTCTGGTTCACAACCATCTAATATTTTCTCAAATGATATGTTACCAACTCAATATTCCGTGAATGAATCCAATACTCATTTGAATTCCCAACAGCAATCTCGCTCCAAACGAACATCACATCCTCCACTTCATCTTCAGGATTATCATTGTTACACAATATCATCACCTTCTACTTCTACTGCCTACCCTTTATGCTCCGTTGTTAACTATTCAAAGTTGTCACCTTCACATCGCAATTTTGTAAACAATGTATCTTCTATAATTGAACCTACTACCTTTTCTCAAGCTGTGGTTCTTCCTGAGTGGAGACAGGCTATGACCGATGAACTTAAAGCTTTGGAGCTTAACCATACATGGTCTGTTGTATCTCTACCTCCCGGGAAATCTGTGGTTGGTTGTCGTTGGGTGTATAAAGCAAAGTTTGCAGCTGATGGTAGCCTTCAACGATACAAAGCCCGACTTGTGGCCAAAGGGTACACCCAACAAGAAGGCCTTGATTATTTGGAGACATTCTCCCCTGTTGCCAAACTGGTTACCGTGCGCACACTTCTTGCTCTTGCTGCTGCCCGTGGATGGTCTCTCATTCAACTTGATGTTAATAACGCCTTTCTTCATGGAGAGTTAGATGAAGAAGTCTATATGTCACTGCCTCCTGGTTACAGCAGTGGGGGGGGGATCTTTACCTCCACAGGCCGTCTGCAAACTTCATAAGTCACTCTACGGCTTGAAACAGGCATCAAGACAATGGTTTGCGAAGTTCTCCTCAACCCTGCTAAGCATAGGCTTTTCTCAATCACACGCTGACAACTCCTTATTTGTCAAAGTACGTCATGATGTTGTGCTTGTGTTGCTTGTGTATGTAGATGACATTGTCATTGCTACAAATGATGAAGGAGCAGCGTCTGAATTGAAGTTGTTCCTCGATAACAAGTTCAAACTGAAGGATTTGGGTAAACTGAAATATTTCTTGGGCATAGAAGTAGCTCGATCTTCACGCGGTATATCTATCTGTCAACGCAATTATGCCATGAATTTGCTCACAGAAGCAGGACTTCTAGGATGTAAACCACGTTCAACTCCCATGGATGCAAACATCAAATTGACACAAGATGATGGAGATATGTTACCTGATCCTTCCTCATACAGACGACTTATTGGAAGATTACTGTATCTTACTGTCACAAGGCCTGATTTAGCCTTTGCAGTAAACAGGCTTAGCCAATATGTTTCTAAGCCAAGGATCCCACATATCGAAGCTGCTTTAAATATACTTCGATATGTGAAAGGAACTGTTGGACAAGGTTTGTTCTATGGATCCAATTCGGACTTAAAGATCAAATTCTTTTCAGATGCAGATTGGGGTGCATGTTTGGATACTCGAAGATCTGTTACTGGTTATTGTGTGTTTCTTGGGGAATCTATGATTTCTTGGAGAGCAAAGAAACAGCACACTGTTTCCAGGTCATCGGCTGAGGCAGAATACCGCTCCATGGCAGCTGCAACATGTGAAATATTATGGATTCGTTCCCTACTCACAGATCTCGGAGTAACATGTGATGCTCCAGCAACATTGTTTTGTGATAGCCAAGCAGCAATACACATAGCGTCCAATCCAGTATTTCACGAAAGAACTAAACACATTGATATTGATTGCCATGTTGTGCGGGAAAGAGTACAGCAGGGAATTGTGAAGTTAATGCACGTTTCCTCAACACAGCAATTGGCAGATTTGTTCACTAAGGCGCTGATGGCGTCCCGATTTCACAGTCTGCTGTCCAAAATGGGAATGCAAAACATCCACGATTCATCGTGAGGGGGCGTATTAAAGTAGAAGATCAGATCTGCTTACGTGGACAGATCTGCTTACGTGGATTGATTACGTGGACAGATATGCTTACGTGGACAGATCTGCTTATGTGTCATGGTTCAGCTTTGCTTATCTGGAGTTAGCTTGGTAGATAGCTGTCGTAGAATTGTATCGATTTTCTATAAATAGGGCTTCTTCTTCATCGTTGTAGAGTAGCAAAAATTACATATGTTGTACAGAGATTCACATTGAATAAAAGACAGTTTCTTTCTCCTTCATTTGCTCAATATTTGAGCCTGTTGGATTGTAGATTTCTAATACAATTCACACAAACCCTAGACTCCCTAGTTGGCCGCCGCCCCCTCCTCTAAAGCCTCACGCCGCCTTGCGCCGCCGTGTGCCGCCGCCGTCCGCCGCCCGCTTCGTAATCGGACTTGTTTCGATCACCGAGACGAGGTGATTCCGTCCGTGGTAAATCCATCAGCTTTCTAGTGCAGGCTGATTGGAGCCTTGTACTAACAAACAACTAAATATTACTAAGTAAACCATTACATTAATGCATTAATTAGTATTCTTAAGTTTATCAATAATATAAAGAGGCCAAAACACAATCCAATTAATTGCTAGCTAGCTAGCTAATGCATTCCGAAATCATATAAATCATAGATCCTAGGCTTTAATTAATAACTTCCAATCCTAGAGGGGGAACCTAGCTAGCTGCAGTCCGTGTGCTCTAGCTATCTATGATCTAAATCCGTTTCAGCCATTAATGTCGGGCATTTTGTGTTGCAATCCTATAATTCACATATACGTGGAAACACGAATCCATGCAAACAGATCTGCGTGTATATCCACCTGCTCATATTCCATTTTTATGTTCATGTGCAAATAGCCACGTACTTAACCTGCATGCAAACCCTGGATCCTATATGAACCCAGCTACATTAAACATCCACCACCATCAAGAATTTCACAACAATGGTGAGTTTGTTTCTATCTACGGTCACTTTGCTGGTTCTTGTGGCGACAACGACGGCCACAATTAGGACGGTGGAGATCGATAATCCAGGAGAGTCGAGACGGTGCGGCCAGATGATTGAGAGCCAGCCGCTGAGTTCTTGCCGGCAGTACCTCAAACATAGCAGCCGATTCGAGCCCGGCCGCGGAGGAAGCAGCTGGAGGGAGGAGTTTCCCCGATGCTGTGATGAGCTTGAACGGATCAAAGACCAGTGCAGGTGCGAGGCAGTCCAAAAGGTATTATAAATTAATTTGCTTTTTTATTAAAAATCTTCTTCCATTTGATTTAAGATTAATGCATCAGTAATTCAAAGCGATAAAACTTTTTGAAAATTTCAACACACACACATATATATATAGGTGGCCGGAGAACAAGAAGAGACGGGAGAATTTCAGGAAAGAGAGATGCAAGAGTTGATGCAGACCGCCAGAAGTTTGCCGCGATTATGTCGCATATCGCCTGAATACTGCGACGTCGGAAAATTCAATGTATGATCAATCATACTGGCCGGACATATGCCCATATAAATAAAGCCTCGGCCGGGGCCCAATTCTCCCCAGAATATAATATTTCAATCAACTCTTTATTATATATTAAAATATATATGGATACTATCATATAAAAGATATATTAAATTAAATTAAGAGGGAGAACAGAGAGATTTATTAGACGCGTAAGACACGCTCGGTTGACGGCATCCAAAGAGGAACCGCCAAAGAAACTTCATTCAACAATTTTCTTTTTACTTCGATGGACCCGGTCCACGAATGATATATTTAAAAATATTAGTTACATTGTTATATAATGATAGAAAAAATGTAACTAAAATTTTAAATTTATCATACGATTTTATTACTTTATCGTACACATCAGAACTGATACACAACTCCTGATTTTGTCATATAACATATACATTAATTAATAATAAGAAAAAATAATAAAAAAGAAATATAATTTCAATGGCAATAATAATTCATAAAATAAAACGAACTTTATATATAAATAAAAACGGAACAATAAAGGACACAAGAGAATCATAATTTGTGAAATCGCAAAACAGTTGATTATTACCTTTTGTTTTAATCTAATATTTGTTGTCGAAAAGGACTCGTAGAAGTTAGATTAAAACAAAAAGGGCAATAATGTAATTTCGAAGAATGTGTACAAGTCCGAGAAATCCAACTAATCTCGTCAAAGTCTCCCCCGGGTAATATCCAGAAATTGAAGCTCTCTATCTATATTGCGCCATTTCTTACTTCAACCAAAAAACAGAGAAGGAAAAAGAAAAAAGAAATCCCATTTCACCAGATTGAAGAATCCATGGACAGAGAACAGGAAGAAATCCAGTTTCTTGGATTCTTTGGCATAGTTCGAGAATCGTACAGCTTAGTTTCTTCATGGAGGAAGATTTTCAGCCAAATCATGCTAGCTTTGATTCTTCCCCTTTCTTCCGTCTACTTGGCCCAAATCCAGATTACCCAAATTCTTATCTTCAAGATCGTGACCAACGAGAGTACCCTTGAAAGAACTCCTGAGGGCTCCCGCTCGTACGACAGAATCTCCAACCTTATATCCTCCGAATGGACGGAGGTCCTCTTGTTCAAGATTGGGTATTTACTGTTTTTCTTGATTCTTGCGCTTCTCTCTACATCTGCAGTAGTTTACACCATCGCGTGTATCTACACCGCCAAAGAGATCACGTTTGTGAAAGTGATGAGTGTTGTTCCCAAAGTCTGGAAGAGGCTTATCGTGACCTTCATATGCTATTTCGTGATAGTCTTTGCATACAATATCATCGCCGTAATTATACCGGTGTTGGCTATCCTATTATTCCAACCTAGTTCAACTGTTGGAGTAATATTGCTCCTCTTCTACCTTATCATATATTTCATTGGGTTTCTATACATTAACATGATATGGCAGCTAGCAAGTGTGGTCTCGGTTTTGGAAGAAAGTTACGGCGTAAATGCAATGTTAAAAAGCCAGTCTTTGATAAAGGGGAAGATGGGTGTTTGTGTGGCGATCTTCTTCGTGTTAGGTCTGCTCTTTATTGGAGTTGAGATAGTATTCAAGGTTTTTGTGGTGACGGCTTACGAGAAAGGGCTCGGATACAGAGTTGGACTGGGAATCGGTTGTTTGAGCATCATGTCGATTGTGATACTGCTTGTTCTCGTTATGCAGACTATTGTTTATTTCGTCTGCAAATCGTATCATCACGAGAACATCGACAAGTCGGCGTTGGCGGATCATCTCGGGGAGTATCTCGGGGAGTACGTTCCTCTCAAGTCCAAGGATGTTCAGATGGAGCAGTTTGAAGAAGTTTGATTTGGTCATATTTTTCTGGTTCTGTGACTTCTGTCATCTTGTATTCTGTATTGGAAACAAATCTTTGGGATTGTTGTCGCAAGATTCTTTTAATCAAGAAACATACATGAATTCTATATATCTCGTTGGCTTGAAACTTCTCGTTGTGGGAAAAGGTTTACGGGCTAACTCTAACCATAACAGGCTCATTCATTCATATAGACTATAAATTTTAATTCGGGGATATGCACGATTAACTGGTCTACGGCTAGCGGGCAACAACGTTTAGTTCGTGTGATGATCATTTATGGGAAGGGATCAAAAGATCGAGATCTAACATAAAACTCTACGGCTCGCAAGCAACAACGTTTGGTTCGCGTCATGATCATATATGGGAAGGGATCAAAAGATAGAGATCTAACATAAATCTCTTCTTATTAAGATGTCTGAGTTCGATCCAGTTGACCATGAAAAACGCCACGCCCATGTAATTTTTCGTTCTAAAAAATGGGAATCTATTGCTATATATTGTTTAAGCTCACGTCGCTATTGTACATGGAAATTAGTGAATATCAAGTTGGATATCGAACCCATTCAAGCTAAGTAATTAATGGTTAGTTGGCAAGTTGGTATCATTGCTGTTCGATCCAGAAATCTGAGGGGAGGGGGATGGGAAATTTAATTAACAAGGTGAAATACATATATTTGTGATATCTATGCTTTTATTATATGAATTAGGATGTAGTCCCATAGCCTGCAATTGTATCGTTATATGGATACAAAGATTAATATCCAGATTTTAATTATTTTAGGTAACACTAATTTAATACTTTTAAAGTAAAGTATGTAGCTTTCACATTTTATTTTGTTAGATGATAGTATATGTGCATTATGGAATTTTTTTTACAGCATTATCAACAAGTTTTTTTAGTAATTGGTGTTGATTTAATTCAATTCAGTCCCATACCTTTTTCTCAAATATCAAACCGATGGAAATCTGGAAGAGACGATTTTTTAAGAAATTTGCTGTCATGCTTTCTATTATTTCGCAGCATATTTTACGCTGCACGTCGAGTTACGAGACACTATATTCAATTGGGAAAAAAGTCATTTTAGTACTCTATATTTAACTGTCTTCTCTTTTGGTCCTATAACTAGTCAAACTTTAGTATTGATCCATTAACTTTCAACTTTTACCTATTTTAATCCTATTTTATTGAATTGACCAATTTTGACATTAAAAATTTCTGACTAGACGAAATTAGTTTGATGACATGTGGGAATTTTTGAATTTAATATAATACCATCTTACTTGAAATGACACATCATTGGACAAAAAAACATAAACTATAAATAAATAGTTAAAATATGCACAATTAAAATCATCAATCTTTTCTTGCTAAATTAATCTAAAAAAATACCAATTAATATTTATTTTGTATTATTGTGTTATTCATTTTAACACCTTGTCGCCAAATGGTTTTTTTTTTTTTATCTTTTCTCCTCAGAGGTAAAGGCGAGAACTCTGTTAAGCTCTTTCAATATGAATGGTGAAGTTTTTTATTTCCTTTAAAATCATTTAGGGATTTGATCCGTGTCGATTTTCTGTTTGCAAACAATATTGGTCTTTATCTTAGAACTTAAAATGAATCAAACAATAAGATAAAATAAATAGTAATTGGTAGTTTTTTAGATTAAATTTAGCAAGAAGATGTTGGTGTTTTTAATCGTGCATTTTTTAACTATTTGTTTATAGTTTATATTTTTTGTCCGATGATATGTCATTCGACGTAGGGTATATTATATTAAATTTAAAAATTTCCAAATTTCTTGCCATTTCGTCTAGTTAGCAATTTAATGTCAAAATTGGTTAATTCAATAAAATTGGATTAAAATAGGTAAAAGTTAAAGTTAATGGATCAATACTGAAGTTTTACTAGTTATAGGTAAAAAGAAAACAGTTAAAAATAGAGGGCCAAAATTATCTTTTTCTCATATTCAATATATTCTTTTGATGAGGTCTTTATGTTTTGAATTCAAATTATTATAAAAACAGTTTTTTTTTTTTTTTTTTTTTTTTTTTTTTTTTTTTTTTTTTTTTTTTTTTTTTTTTTTTTTTTTTTTTTTTTTTTTTTTTTTTTTTTTTGACTAGATAAACATAGTTTAGTTAATCTTTGTTATTGAGCATTTGAGTGTATAGAAACTTATAGATTTGATTTTTCTTAAACTTTAATCTCTTAGTTACAAAACTGAAGCATAAGATATAAAGTAAAGGAATTCGTATAGTTTATATTCATCAATTGCATTACGATAAAAGTAATTTTCAGATAAAAACAATTAAATTCTTTGTAATTTTATTTTAGAAGATTATTTTTATTTAACATGAATAAAAAAATGTCATTAGATTAACGCATTTGTATCATAATGTAATCATTTTATAATCACATGATGGATAAGGTGTATTTTGGGGACAGATAATATCACAAAATTTGGTATTTGGGGTTTATCGAATTCATAGAAAATTATTTTATTAAAAGAAATAATTTCTGGAATAATAAATCCATTACAACAAGGAGATTCAACATATTAATAATAATATTTATCCCTATTAATATTTTAATATAAATGTCACTTCAGGTATATATGATAATTTTTGTAATTATCTTTTCTGTTTATTTAAGTAAAGAATATAGATAAATATGATTACAATTTAGATAGAATTGTAAGATTTTAGAAATAAAATCTATATTAAGAAAATTTTAAAAGTTTTATCAATAGTTTAATATGGTAAAGATCTAGAATAAGAGATATACTAGAACTCTAAGATTTAATAAGAATCCAATTAGGATAGGAGACACTGTGCTCGATTCCCTCTATATATATGTGTGCATGCACCATTATATTGTCCTCACGTACAGATACAATTTCGAGCAAACTTATCATCTTCTTCCTACAATATTCATATCAAAATCTAGTCTAATCAATCAGGAAGCACATCAATGGCGCCGGCAGTCATGGCCGTTCAGAACGGTGGTGGCGATTTCGACTTCCCGGCCAAGCTCACCAAACAGGTGGTGGTCTGTTCCATCATCGCCGCCTTTGGAGGTCTCATGTTCGGCTATGATATTGGAATATCTGGTACGTGATCATAAATAAAAGAATCCATGGAAATCTTGACAAAATTTATCATCCATGTTTATTGACGATTTTATTTATCGGATGCAGGAGGAGTGACGTCCATGGATGATTTCTTGATCAAGTTCTTCCCATCTGTTTATGAGAAGAAGCATAGGGTTAAAGAAGACAACTACTGCAAATATAACAACCAGACGCTTCAACTCTTCACCTCTTCTTTATACTTAGCCGCCGTGGTCTGCAGTTTCTTCGCATCTTTCTGTTGCAAGAAGTTGGGCCGCAAACGGACCATGCAGATGGCCGCCGTCTTCTTCTTCATCGGAGTTATTCTCAACGCGGCTGCGCTGAATCTTCCTATGCTTATAATCGGCCGTCTTTGTTTGGGTGCTGGTGTTGGGTTTGGAAACCAGGTAGATATGCACATATATATTTGAAGATAACACATGATGTATTTAGTTTTATTTTATTAAAATCAATATTTTGATTACAGGCGGTGCCACTGTTTATATCAGAGATTGCTCCGGCGAAGTACAGGGGAGGCCTTAACATATGCTTTCAGATGCTGATCACCGTAGGCATCCTGATTTCTAATTTAGTAAACTATATCACATCATCAATCCATCCGTATGGCTGGAGAATATCACTTGGCGGTGCTGCACTTCCGGCCATTTTCCTCGGTCTAGGCTCCCTTCTCATTGTTGAAACACCGGCTAGCCTAATCGAGCGTGACCAGACAGAGGAAGGCTTAAGGGTTCTCAAAAAAATCCGAGGTGAAGAAGATGTCGAGAAGGAGTACGAAGAAATTCTTCGCGCCACAGAAACTGCGAAGAAGATCAAGCACCCTTTCAGGAACTTGATGAGACGGTCCAGTTTTCCTCCACTCTTCTGCGGCACGATTCTGCAAGTATTCCAACAATTTACAGGGATTAATGTGATCATGTTCTATGCTCCCGTCCTCTTTCAGACCATGGGTTTTGGGGCAAATGCATCTTTGATGTCAGCTATAGTCACGGGTTCTATTAACAGTCTTTCGACTTTGGTTGCAATCTTTGGAGTTGACAGATTTGGAAGAAGATCATTACTTATTGAAGCCGCCGTCCAAATGCTTATCTCTCAGGTAAATTAGACGGTAGAATAATGACCACCCCGGCCTTTTACCACGATTTCTTATGAATGCATCGCTGAAATAAATTTATATGCAGGGTGTGACAGGAGTAATTCTTGCAAGCCTCTTGCACTCGACGAACGCCATACCTAAGGTCTACGCCTATATCGTCTTGTTTCTGATCTGCGTTTTTGTCTCGGGTTTCGCCTGGTCGTGGGGTCCTCTCGGCTGGTTGATTCCGAGCGAGATCTTCCCACTGGAAACACGAACATCGGGCTTCTTCTTCGCTGTGAGCACGAACATGATATGCACATTCGTCATAGCTCAAGCCTTTCTGACGATGCTGTGCCACATGAGGTCGGGCATCTTCTTCTTCTTTGCCGCGTGGATTGTTGTCATGGGAAGCTTTGCTTGGTTCTTGCTGCCAGAGACTAAGGGAGTTCCAATTGATGAGATGAACGAAAGAGTCTGGAAGAAACACTGGTTCTGGCGTAGGTTTTTTCTCGACCAAGTTGAATCGCAAGTATAGACACGACGACTATATTATAAATTAACTTAGAGTAGAGTAGGTTTTATATTTATTAGTATAATTCTTATAGTCTAACTGTTGTAGGGTACTCTTTTTCCTTCTCGTAGTTTTTTCCCATTGGGTTTTTCTACGAGAAGGTTTTAACGAGGCCCACAACAGGATCCTCATGACTTTCCGACCTGTGGACGGCATGAGTTACCTTATCACGCTTTCGACGTTTGTTAGCTTTTTTCTTCTCTTTAATATAACTCTATCTAATTGTAAGAGAAAACTTGTGTTTGTTTCTTGGGATGTCTTTACTCTTGCTGAATTTTAGACAAGGCTGCAAAATGCATTTCTTTCTTTTGTTTTCTTCAACTCTTTTATTTGAGCTACTGTAAATCCTTCACTTTCTTCATCATCATAACCATCTTGAACAAGATCCCACAATACTAAAGACATTATAATGTCTTCGTCTTCTTCCACCAAAACTCATAATTTTCTCCCTCAAAAATAGAAAGAGAAACCTGTTGTAAATTGCTTGGGATTGCCATGAAATCAGATCTTTATATGCTGGCTTTGATACCAAAAGTCATAAATTTTTTAGATGAAAAATGGACAGAAACAGAGAGGTAAGAAGATTGTTTATGAGCAGAGCAAGAGAGATTCAAGAGCCAACATTTTTCTTCATTGATTGATAGTTCAAAAAATTGCACAAAAACCTTTTTATTTTCTTTTTCTTTTACTAACTTAACTTGATGCAGCACACATACACATTACTCCAGTGCATCTAACGATTACCGTCGACGAAATATCCCATAACTCTAAGTCAAGGTCCAAAACAAAATACCATATTAAATATTTAAAAATCACTAAACATAAATTAATGGCTTTATGAAATATATGTGTGCTTTGTTATTATTAAACTATATATCCTCCGTATATGTAACGCCCAGACCCTTTTATGGTCACAATTAGAAAATTATGAGATTTGAGGGATTACATTGAAATGCTATATTATTCAGCTTCTATTGAATTTCAGCTTTTGAGGACGCATGAAATCAGCCTTCATTATATATTGATTTGAGTCTCAGTCTTGTGCGTAACATCAGCTGTTACTTTGCGTTATGTTGAGATTCAGTTGTTAGCTTTATGTTTTAGTCAGACTTCTGTTCTCATGAATAGATTTTCAGATGTTAGAATGCAATTGCAGCAGCTGTTTAGTCGATTATTGCAAGCCAATTGAATCCTTCTTTTTAACTAAAATATTTCGTTTTCATTTGTGCATCGGATTTTATCTTTAAATAGAGTAGCGCTTTTAAAGAATTTCTTTTGCATATTGATTAAACGTGTTTCTTCCTTAAGCATTTAAAATCATATATATATAGGATGTTAGCTGCTTTATGCATCATTATCTTCAAACCAAAATACTTTTCAAAAAGCAAGTGGTGCTCTCTCTGAAGAAAACCGGACAAAACCTTTCAAAGTTTTTGAAGGTGACGAGCGGTGCGTAAGTGATTTGCTAGACTTCGGCTGTAATTGTGTTGCAGAATTCAGGCAAGTAAACTCTGTTTCTTGCTCACTCATGAAAGCATATATTCAGTTCTGTATGCATGTTTGTATGCTATTTTAAGGATTTAAAGTTATGCTACGGCTGTTCTTCAAATAAAAGTATGTTCATGCTCTTTTTTTACAAAGGTACGTGTTTACTGTATTTTGATCCAGAAAGAGATTAGAAAATGGTTTAATGATGTTCATCCAGTAGTTTCTTGAGTTTTCTAAAGATTATCCTTCGAAGCAGCTTACCAGTAGCTTATTCGATTAATTCCCAGAAAGTTCTTGGGATATTTTGATTTCTTCAGACGAAGGAAAACCCTCATCGTTCATGTTTATTCTTATGGTTAAGTCTGAAATCTGGTTCTTACACCAATAACTGATAGGTGTAACATTCAGACGTTGCATCAGTTGTGTTCAGCTGTTGCATTCGTTTGTATTCAGCTGTTGCGTTAGTTGTATTCAGCTGTTGCAGTATTTTGTATTCAGATGTCGTTCTAATTGGTGTCCAGGTGTTGATTTGTTCAACGTCTGAGTTTCTTTGTTTAAGTTGTGTTGACATCTGAGTTGACCAACTGACATCTGAAATATTCGTTTTACCAACAGCTGAGTTCCTTCGTTTAAACGGTGTTGACGTCTGAGTTGATCAACTGACAGCTGAATTGTTCCTTCTTTCTCGTGACTTTTACTTACGTGTCAGATGTTACCTATTCATTTCTCTGTTCCATTACAATTGACAGCGAAATTTCAGACACAGATTCCTTATCCATTTCCGCTTCAATTCGAAATATTTATTCGATTCAATTGATAGATTCAAGTAGTGTTTTTATTCAGTTTTCATCTTCGCAAGTATTACAGAGAACTCTCGCAGTGTTTCAGAACATCCTTGAACAACGAAAACCAGTAAATCGTACTAGAGAAAAGGAAACAGATTTATGAAAGAAAAAAAAGAGCATAAAGATTATGTTTTAGAAAAGTTTTAAGTTATGACTTTGGCAACAAATGGTCCCAGAGGAAGGGTGAGTGCGCGGCTGACGAACCGTGTGCCCTTTCAACCAGGAAGGATCAGGATTACGAATTGACGGATTTGTATACCCCTTCACCATGAGCTTTATGCTAAGACTGATATCAGGAGTTTGATCAAGCGAATCGGACCAAATGTACAAGTGTCTTTGTCATAATTTCAGAAAAGAAAGAAGAGCGCAAGTGTGATTTTAATCACAGCTCTAAGAAAGTTTAAAGATGCTTCTTTAATTAGAAGTAAGGAAAATGATTTCAGAACGTTTATGCTTATGCTTTCATTTGTTTCAGATATTACAGTTATGTTATTCTGCTTAATTATTCTTAAGCTATTCAAATTCAAGTTATGTATCAGATGTCATTTGCTTGTGTTATGTGCTTTTGATATCCCCAGATTTTACCTGCCGAGCACTAGGCTCACTAGTTTTCATTGAGTGCAGGTGATGAACAGTAAGGAGCTGGATGGAGAGTGGCTGATCGGAAAGTTGTTTTTATCGTGGACAACCAGTTCTTTCGTTTCATTTCAGTTGTTGATGTACATAATCTTTAGTTATAGTTTTTGTATAATAACAGATTTCTAGTTATTTGTTTTGTTAAGAAATCTTACAGACTTATTGGTTA
>KQ989520.1:49035-68395 GCA_001598015.1 Dorcoceras hygrometricum | reverse complement strand
AGTACCTCCAACTGTCTGATTTAGATAGGTCAAGGTGCGCTATCTACATGCTAAGGGATGATGCTATGATCTGGTGGGAAGGAGTTAAGATGTCTGTGGATCTGCTGAACCTCACCTGGGCAGATTTCAAGCGAGTATTTTATGAGCAATACTTTACAGCGGGGAAAAGATCTGAACTAAAGAGGGAATTTTTGACCCTCAAGCAAGGAAGCTTAACCGTACAAGAGTATGTGCGGACGTTTGAAAGAGGGTGCTATTTTGTGCCACTGATAGGAAGTGACCCAGAGGAGAAATTGAGTCATTTCATAGAAGGGTTGAAGCCAATGTTCAAGATGAATGTGAGGCTGTCAGTGCCAAGAACTTACAGGGAAGCAGTGGATAGAGCCCTGCAAATTGAAAGAGATTGGAAAGATCTCGATGAAGAGAGGCAGCAAAAGAGACAAGCCTTCCAGCAGAAAGATCTAAGGCCTTTCAAGAAACAGAACAAGAACCAGCAGAGGCCGCAGGAGCAAAAGCCTCTACAAATTCAACATATAAGCTCCGTTCCTGCTGGTAGTAATAGGCCATTATGTCCTAAGTGTCAAAAGCCTCATTTGGGACAATGCAGACTTGGACAAAACGTCTGCTACAAGTGTGGAATGCCTGGACATATTTTGAAGAATTGTCCAAAATCCAAGCAACTGGTGACCAGCAGAGCTTATGTGATGACTGCTGATCAAGCTCCTCCAGAGTCTACGGTGGTTACAGGTGAAATTACGATAGCTGGAATTCCTTCTCTAGCTTTGTTAGATTCAGGAGCTACGCATTCATTTATTTCCACTAAGTTTGTTGAGAAATTGTCTATACAACCAGAGCAAGTAATGATAGGCTATTGTGTGATGGTACCATCAGGAGAAAAGCTGGTATCACATAAATTGTTTAGAAGTTTAGAGCTTAAACTTCAAGGGCATGAGATTACTGCTGATTTATTCTTCTAATCCAATCAATACGCTGTCGCTTCAACTTAACCAAACGCTGTCGTTTCTCATTCTCCAACGAAATATACTAAGCAACTGCTGATCTCTTCAAGAATGTATCTGCTGATTATCACTTCAAGATAGTATCTGCTGATAAGTAACTGTGCATCGCAACGACGTCGTTCCAACTTACTTGAACGCTGTCGTTTAGTACTTCTTAACAAAAGCACGCTAACACTTATGTTCCTGCTGATTGCTTACGAAGAATGCATCTGCTGAATATCTCAAACCGTTCAACTGCTGATCGCATACCATCTGCTGATTTCTCAAATACCCCAACTGCTGAAATACCACTGGTAAAAATACTCCTGTAGAATGCGACAACTAATTGTAATATCATCTTGTCTTATTTTTGTTATCACCAAAACTAATAAATTTGTCCTAACACACTGCCTTCTGTATTCTGTTTTGTGTCTTTCTGTACTTGTTTTCTTTTTCGCTCATGTCATTCTGCTCTCGTGTATCTCTTGTGCAGTACACTCTACGCTGATTTCCGTCTGTTTGATGTATATAAAGCCTCTTGTGCAATTCTATCAGTTGAACACAAAGTTGTAGCCGTTGTAAAGTTCTGACAATTGTACCTTGTGTCATTTATCATTTAATGCAATTGCATGCTTTGTTGACTTTGAGCTCTTTTCATTAAATGCTCTGCAGTCATTTCTGACTTTGAGCATGTGAATTTCGTACCTGATAATTTACAGCAAATCAGTTCGAACTCGCAATACAATCTTCTCAATACTTGTGTTCAAACTGCTTTGCCCCGAGCTGGTCTGACTGAGCTAGTTTATTCTCTGAGCTGGTTGCTCCTTCATTTGTTCTGCTCTTGAACTGCTCTGATATGTTCTGCTCTTCGTTCATTTCTGCTCTAAGCTGCTCTAAACTGCTCTAAGCTGATCGACTCACTGCTGATTCTATATTGAGTTGTTCTGTTCTGTTTGGCCCTGAGATGGTCTGTTCTATTTAGCGCTAAGCTGGTTTGCTCTATTAACTTTGTATTGTACTTTACCAGCTTAAACACTCTCATCTTATCTGAACTGATTCTCTAAGCTTATCTGAACACCACGCTTCTAATCTGTTCTACCATGAGCTGTTGTAAGCTGTTCTGAACTGAATACTGTTCATCTGATCTGATCCGCTTTCGTCTGTGTTGATCTTGCTCTGAGCTGATCCAGCTTGGTTTTCTGCTGGTGGACCAGCTTGGTGATCCTTTCCTTCTCATCTTTTCTAATCTGTTAAACTGTAAGCTGAACTCTAATCTGCACTTGATCGCTGATCTGAGCTATTATTCTCTTGAGCTGATTTTCTTCTGCTGGTCCAGCTTGGGCGTACCCTTACTGTTCCAGCTTAGATGCTCTCTGTTGTACCAGCTCGGGCGTCCCCGTACTGTTCCAGCTTAGACATCTTCTCAACAGCTTGCAGCTCTTGTCTAATCTGTTCTGCTACAGTAAGCTTATCCATCTCGCAGCTGTTCTGCTACAGTGACCTCATCCAGCTCGCAGTTGTTCTTTACAATACTATCATCTTATCTGAACCAGCTCGAGACTGTTCTGCTATGTGTATAGTTCCAGCTTGCGTCCGATCTGGTTCACCTTACCCTGCGCACTTCAGTTAAATCGTTAGAAACATAACATGTTTATGTTTATCAAAATACAGATTAGATCTGTTACACAGATCCAACAATATACTACCAAAATTTTATTTTTAAACATTTATGAGAATTTACTACTATCGTGGTTGAGTTGGGTATTGGGTCGGACTATTGCACAGGTGGCATGGAATTTTTTTTTTTTATGCATACACTGAGAAAAATTTATGCATATGTATATATTTATAGAATGACATATGATGGAAAAAAAAGTATGGAGAGGCTACATTTGAGAAATAGATAAACATTGAATCAGCTTTGGACTTTATCGGATCGAATTATCACTCCATGCTTATTGCTTAGTTGAGTTATTCTTCATGATTCTTGTTAATAGAATACTTTAGAGAACTAGATGTCCATTTTTTCAACATGGCATAGCTTATATTTAATGGTACCTTTGCGTATTCGATTTGCTTTATCCTGAAGTGTTTATTGTGACCTCATTGTAAAAGAATATCGTGAAAGAAGATGAGGACTAGCAGGGATCCCCATTGAAAGTTGAAACTTTCTTCATTTTCCCCATTTTTTTATAGAATAAAATCAAATTTCATTAGCTATCTGATGGTCAAGAAATTAATGATTGTGATGACGAAAAGGATTTGGGATAGTTGACTTAAAACATTGTCACCGTTAAGTTAGTTTTTTCTTTAGTATTATTATTAAAGAAATAACTTTTTTTGTGCGTCATAATATTTGTTCTGGTATATTATAATCTCGGTACTTTATTTTTTGTCAAGAGTTTGTAAATCTATCATATAACACTTTGAAAGTTCTATATCTGTGTACGTAGTTTATGGGATAAGTTGGCGAATAATCCTGCATAAAAAATTGAATTTAGAAGATAGAAATTGATATTACTATTAATTTCCACATCTGGACCCGAGGAAAGAGCTCATCTTAAAACGCATTGGTAATCTTACATCTTGGCCCTTAACTCTTGCAGGAATACCTCAGTTCTTCCCTCAGCTTTTCCATCAGCTCTTCCAGGAACACCTCTTGCAGGAAGACCTCAGCTCTTCCCCTAGCTATTCCATCAGCTCTTCCAGGAACACATCTTGCAGTAAGACCTCAACTCTTTCGAGAAGACCTCCTACCCCGAGGAAGCCCTCACCTCTTGCAGGAAGACCTCTTGACCCGAGAGTGCACCTCGGGACCTCAACTGTGACGAGCCTGCACGAGCACCGGTCTGTCGACATGACCTCAAGGCAAGAGGTCTGATATGATAGTGACCTATCACAACAATTTGACCCTCTTCAATAACTCATGATTAGTGCACTGACAAAGCTGCAAGACTCATCCCTGCGTACAGGTGGTGGGGTAGCGTACACATGATGTCTGTTAAACCCATCCCTTCTCATGATTACCCAGGTAGTACAACACGCAATCCCTTGGCTCTCCTATAAATATCCAAGTATTTTCTCATTTTACACACATTCAGCAGACTTATTCTCTGCACCCTCTATATCTTCTCAATCACCCGAGCTGACTTAAGCATCGGAGGGTCTTCGTCGGGATGCTCCCGACATCATTTGACCATTGTCTGTGATCCCAGGTCATTGCAGGAAGGACGTCCAGCTCATCCCCCGAGGCCAGACCTCCAGATATCCAGACCTCCAGACCTACAGATCTCCAGATCTCCCTCAACTCACTACTTGAGGCCAGTGATGGATCTGTTTTGACAGATCCTGATTAAGTTTTGAATTACACAAAACCTGTTATTGTGTTTCTAACAATTCCACTTGAGTGTACAGATTCCAGGATCGAAGAAGATGATGAACAGTCGAAGAATCTGTCCAGCCGATGGTTCAAGTTAAAGTTCAACAGTTGGTTTGGTGCATACATTTAGACGGCAGCTGGATTAGCAATGGAGACGTCCAAAGTTGAATCAGTTGTTCGTAATCAGGCGGAGGCCAATTCAGACCAGCAGATGTGATTATTGCTTGGAGAGCTTGAACCAGCTGGAGCGCTAACAAGAGCTGGTAACAGCAGTGATGACGTCAGCACATATAATGGAGATAGAGATGATGAACAGTCGAAGAATCTGTCCAGCCGATGGTTCAAGTTAAAGTTCAACAGTTGGTTTGGTGCATACATTTAGACGGCAGCTGGATTAGCAATGGAGACGTCCAAAGTTGAATCAGTTGTTCGTAATCAGGCGAGGCCAATTCAGACCAGCAGATGTGATTATTGCTTGGAGAGCTTGAACCAGCTGGAGCGCTAACAAGAGCTGGTAACAGCAGTGATGACGTCAGCACATATAATGGAGATAGCTGTGAGCAGCAAGGATGACGTCATCACAATCAGCAGTGAGCTACAGTGATCAGCAATTAAGCAATCACAATCAGCAGATGAAGGAAGACCAGCAGTAGCGCAAGCGCATAAGATTCAGCAGACGATGAGAAGACCAGCTGCAAGCGCAAGAGATGAAGCGACGTCGTTGAAGAAGATTCCAGTCGCAAGTTACTGTTGAAGAAGCTGATGTCAGGTACTATTCACGAAGCTATCGGCAGTTGCCATTTATAAGTACTGTTGACGAATCTGTTAGCAGTCGCGTTTATAAGTACTGTTGACGAATCTGTTAGCAGTCGCGATTATAAGTACTGTTGACGAATCTGTTGACAGTCGCTATTCAAGAAGCCATTGACAGCTGATGAGCAATGTTGAACAAGAAGCTGACAACAGCAAACGTAACAGTGAAGAACGACGGGAATCAGCAGATGGTTAGAGTTCAGCAGATGAAGAGAGATCAGCTGTTGTGCAAGCAGGCGTTGAAGCAAAGAGAAAGCTAGATCAGCGATGATGACATCAGCAGTGATGTCATCACAACCAGCAGGTAGCTTGTACATCCAGACGCAAGAGAGAAGCGACGTCGTAGAGGAGGAAATCCAGTCGCAACCTCGATGATGACATCAGCAGTGATGTCATCACAACCAGCAGGTAGCTTGTACATCCAGACGCAAGAGAGAAGCGACGTCGTAGAGGAGGAAATCCAGTCGCAACCTACTGTTCACCAGCAGATAGTACTTGGAGATAGCGATAGCAAAACGATGTCGTTTACATAAGTTGATACGACAGCGTTTTGCCTTCGTGCTAAAGATTCAGCAGATGGTTTCGCGCTAAGAACCAGCAGGTACTTTTCTCAAGATATCAGCAGGCAGCTACAGTTTATCCAGACGAGAGCTTCAGCGTTATATTCAATCAGTCGAGGATGCATAGCAAACGATGTCGTTTGAATAAGTTGATACGACATCGTTTGATCTAAACCAGTCGTTGGGAAATCCAGTCGCAAGCTTTTCATGACCAACGACTGGACAATCAGCTGCAAACATATCGTTACAACCAGCTGGACATCCAGACGCAAGCAATTTTCATCCAGTCGAGAGCTACAGTGGATCCAGTCGAAGGCTACAGTGCTTTGCATATCCAGTCGACAAAGAATTCAACAGAAGCGCAAAGAAGTAGTAGACATGAATCAGCAGCGAAGCAGTTGACGATTTACGAGAGCTGGATGTCAACTGCTGAGCTCAATTCAAATGGCGAAAACGACAAGAAGCCTGCAAAAGAAAAGGACACAAGTACTATTCCCTGTCGGTACTTTACAGAACATATTTGAACGGGAAGAATTTTGTGTCCAATGGGATTAATTGTACAGAGGCTTTATATACAAAGGCAGCGCCATTGAAGAAGTGTTCGAAGAGAGTTCGAGGCAGTGAGACCAGAGAGTTGTTGTTGCACAGAAAATAAAAATAAGTAGAAGACAACAACAGAGGGAAAATGAACAGAAAGACGAAGCAATCGACCGCCATTAGAGAGGAGCTTTCACGAGAGTCGATTGCTGAGTTTTAATTAGCTTGTTTAGAGCAATTTCCCTAGTGTGTGAGAAACAGAGAGTTGAGAGCTTCATTGTATCAAATCTCACACACAGAGATTCATTCACATTGTATTAGTGAATGAATCTCAAAATCTTTCACACGTCCAAGCACGATGACGCAAAACTCATGTGTATGTAGTTAGTCACACAGTTGCGGCTGATGTGCATTTGTGAAGTTTAGGAGTTCTCGCAGCTGCTGGTTGCGGGATTGGGTCTGTACACGAGTTGTAAGATCAAATCTTCTAGTGGACCCTTCATTTACAGTTCACCATTAACTCAGCACGCACGCATAACATTCCAGCACTCGCATATTTCAGCACGTGCATTTACTTAGCATCGCATATACAGTTAGCACACTTGCACAAGTCTTGAACAGATTTATGTTGTACATAAATCTGTTTGAGTTGTTTTAAAATATAGGATTCAGTTCTGGTATTTTCCGCATGATTTTTAAATCATACCAGATCTGTCTCCGGTGCTCTTCGTGATTTTTAAGTGTTCAAGAACATTGAGCTATTGCAGCTCCGTATTAGCAGCGCAAAAATTTTAATCGCTCATTTTAAACAGCGGATGCTAAGTTTCTTAGAAAAACAGGGACCATCAGCCAGACATCCAGATCTCCCTCAGCTCACTACTTGAGGCCAGACCTTCAGACCTCCAGACCTCCAGACCTCCAGACCTACAGACCTCTAGACCTCCAGATCTCCCGACCTTACGGTCTGACGTGGTAACAGCTCATTGACTGGATAAAATTCGGTTACATCGAAAATCTTTCACTTGGATGGAGTTAAAGGGTTCTTACACAAGGGGTTCTTACACAAGGATATTCGTTGAACATGATATGTTATACGATGTTGAATATTATAAATGAATCAAAAGTATAAGTAGAATGTTCGAGTTATATGAATACTTACTAACTTAAAATATTGCTATATTTACATAACACCGTGACCATGAAATTTTCAAAAAACTATAAGTAGAATGTCCGAGTCATATGAATAATTATCAAATTAAATATTTCTATATTTACATACCACTGTGACCATGAAATTTCCAAAAAATACCCAAATATACGTTGTGTGCATCGTTTCCAAAACGTAACTCAGAAACTTGTAAACTGGGAGTCCTTTCTTACTAAATATAATATGGGGAGAAGACTTGAAAAATATAGTAAAATATTTAGCCCATGTCTCTGTCAATTTCGGAGATATTTATGCACTCTTCCAAATAGTAGCTGGCGGAATAGCATGTCTAGTATTTTAATCTCAATCTAATCTTAATTAATGGGATTTCATGGCCTTAATAACCAAAATAGTTGTCAGCCACAAAACCTTACATAAAAGATTACAAAAATTTACATATGTGAAAACGAAATTAACGTCTAAATCATCACTTGAAAAGGAAACCAACGGAATAAATAAAAGATAAAATGTCACATCATTTAAGAAAGAAATTAAAAGTTGCACTTGGATGGCAGAATTTTGAAGAGGTCAGATGAAAGGACGATTGTATCTTAATTGCACTTATATGTATAGGCTAGCTAAGAAGAGTTGAATTTTTTTAGTCTGTCCAACATAATATATCCAAGTCCAAGAAATCAAATCTATTGAAAATTTATGGATTTGAAACCATGACGCAATCTAAAACACTGATCGATTCAAAGTCAACACGTAATTTGGAAATAATGAGATTAATTTTTGCATGTTATAATGACATTGCTAATGAAAACATTATCATACTTATATCACGATGAAGAATCTCAAACTCAATATCAGACCATCACCGTAATTATGTTGGCGCTTACGCATACGTAGGAATGACAACCTGTTGAGGTAGGATCGATTTTGCTATTAACATCCACCTTCCCATGGGAATCGGTTTGACGATGGGGATCCCCATCTACGATTTTAATATTATATATATATTGATGCCTCCAAGTTGTCACCTCGGGACCCGAGGATCGTACACGCCCTGCCTCCCGAGCTATGCGCCTAGAATCGGGAGCTCACCCGAGGACACGTGCTCAGCTCGGGAATATTGCTAGAAGAGCATGCCGTATTTACCCGAATCCAGCCCAGGTACGTCGTTCCTTATTTGAAGAATTCAGGGATGATACGACTTTTCATATTTGAACAATGAGATCTCGAGAATCGTGGGGAAGGTCTCTCACCCGAGATACCCGGTACAAGCGAATATCCACCGAGATATTCTCCTTTCCACCGTCTAGCCCCTTTATAAATACCAGGTATGCTCCCTCATTCGACACATTCATTCTCGTATTCAGTTGCTCTCACAGCATATATTTTCTCTCGCTTTTGCTCTTGCACTCTGTCTGACTTAAGCATCGGAGGGGCTTCGCCGGACACACCTCTGGCGCCCTCTGACCTGTGATTTGTGGTTGCAGACATCAAGAAGGAGCATCTTCCGCCTGCCAGTGCCCGACGTGGTGGTGTTAGCTCGTCGACTGAGATATTTCGGCTACATCAATTGGCGCCGTCTGTGGAAAACGATAGAAGAAAGAAGATAAGATGCCACCAAAGAGGATCAGAGCTCAGGGTACTGGAGAGACCAGCCACACGGAGAGTATGTCTAAGGGGTCGGAGAACTCCGGCCTCACTGCCGCTCAGATAGCCCAGCTGGTAGCAACCACTGTGGAACAAATATTGGCAAACCGACCTGAATCGCACCCGCCGCCCGATCAACAAACTGAGGAGATCAGGAAGCTACAGGAGGAAATCGCCCGCTTGAGGGAAGAGAGGAGCACGGGCCCAACTCCGCCGCCAGCTCGGGAAGTACCCTTCTCACCCGAGGTATTGGCTGTCGCGCTACCCCAACACTTATCACGGTTTGAGAACGCCGTACTCCTCCACCAGTATGCAGACCTCATCAAGTGCAGAGTCTTCTTGACCACCCTGGTTCGGTCAGCGCAGCAATGGTTTAACATCTTGCCTGCCGGGAGTATCAAGAGTTTCCAGGATTTTAGCCAGGCATTCCTCCATCAATTCGCCAGTAGCAAGAAGCAGCCTATGACAACGCTGAACTTATTCACAGTAAAGCAGAAGGAGCAGGAGAGTCTTCGGGAGTACATCAGGCGTTTCAACAGAACCATTATTGAGGTACCGTCCGCTACGCCCGACCTGATAATTGGGGCCTTCACCCAGGGCTGCGAGGGGGCGATTTCTTCAGATCTCTGGTGAAGAAGCCCCCGAAAACGTTTGAAGAGATCCTCACGAAGGCGGAGAAGTATGTCAACGTCGAGGAGATACAGTCCTCGAGGAGAAGTGAATACAGAGAACCACCTCGGCCAAGCAGTGAGAATCGGGCAGAGAAAGCTTCGACGAGGCCACCGAGGCAGGAACCCCCTTTGAAGCTGGGACAATTTGTCGTTCGGACGCTGTTGAAAGTAAGCAAGGCTCGGACCTTAGAAATATGTGATGAGAGGAAGCTAGTGCAACGACCTCGGGGGAGTGATGGGCCGCCTAGGAATCAAAGGTCAGACAAGGTTTGTGACTTCCACAAAGATTACGATCACACCACTGCAGAGTGTCGGATCTTAGACCAGGAATTGGAGCGCATCATCCAAAGTAATCCCGGGGTGCGAGCAGCACTAGTTGAAGATAGGTCGCGTCTCTGGGAGAAGAAGCCTCGGAGAGAAGATAGCGGGCGACACAATAACAGGAACCCTGGTCGGGATAGAACACCTCGGAATCAAGACCAGAACCCTCCTCGGGAAGAGCAGCAATCACCTCAGCCTCGGGGCTTTATCCAAATTATATCGGGAGGATCTACGACGGGGACTCTAATCGGGAAAGGAAGGCACCGTACCGTCGGATGGAAAACATGGAGATTGATACTGGACGCTCGGGACCTACTATCTCATTTGGTCCCGAGGACTTACCGGTGGATGCTGAAGGCTGAAGCACACCATGATGCTCTGGTTATACGGGCAATGATCGCCAACTACGAAGTGGCCCACATCTTCGTGGATTCCGGAAGCTCGGTCAACATCTTCTTCAAGGAGGCCATGGAGCATATGGACCTCGGGGGATGTTGCATGGAGTTGGTGCTAACACCACTTTTCGGATTCACAGGTCACTCTCTGCAACAGTTGGAGTTGTTCAATTGCCTCTTTCACTTGGGACAGGAAGTCTGAGGAAAACTAAGGTCGTCGAGTTCACTGTGGTAGACGCGCCCTCTTCATACAATGTTATTTTGGAAAGGCCAGCCATGGCCACCTTCATGGCTGTGGCCTCGGCTCTGCACCAAAAGATTAAGTTCTCGGTGGGAGACGCGGTGGGCGAAGTACTGGGAGATCGAAAGATGGCAAGGAAGTGTTACATAGAAGAATTATGGATTGAGCAGAAGGTGGCTAGAGCTCGGACGTAGGGCTATCCGGAGGTTTAGGATGATACGAGCGTCGGGAGCTCGGTCGAAGGCACGCCACCACCCGAGCATGGATTGAGGTACCCTTCACGAGCTAGTCGTCTGCAGTAGTACTCATAACGTAGGCTTTATTTCCTCTCAATATGTCTAGAGTTTCTTATTGCCTGCTAGTTTTATCTAAGTTTTGTTCGCAAGTCCTATTTCATTATCCTCTGTAAACATCATTTTATGGAATAAAAGTTATTTTCTCGACTCATGGTTTCTACTATCAGACTCCTCGGGTGGAAACCCCACCTGAGCACATAAGCCCGATCAGCTCGGCACTTAAGCCCAGTTCCACACTGGCACCTCCTCGCGTAGCTCTTCTACGAGAGCACTTAAGCCCAGTTCCGCACAGGAACCTCCTCGGGTGGTAACCCCACCTGAGCACATAAGCCTGACCAGCTCGATACTTAAGCCAAGTTCCGCACTGTCACCTCCTCGCGTAGCTCTTCTACGAGAGCACTTAAGCCCAGTTCCGCACAGGAACCTCCTCGGGTGGTAACCCCACCTGAGCACATAAGCCTGACCAGCTCGATACTTAAGCCAAGTTCCGCACTGTCACCTCCTCGCGTAGCTCTTCTACGTGAGCACTTAAGTCCAGTTACGCACTGACACCTCCTCGGGTCCGACCAGCTCGGCACTTAAGCCCAGTTCCGTACTGGCACCTCCTCACGTAGCTCTTCTACATGAGTGCATAAGCCCGACCAGCTCGACACTTAAGCCCAGTTTCGCACTGACACTTTCTCGCGTAGCTCTTCTACGTGAGCACTTAAGCCCAATTCCGCACTGGCACCTCCTCGGGTGGCAACCCCACCTGAGCACATAAGCCCGGCCGCTCGGCACTTAAAACCAGTTCCGCACTGGCACCTCCTCGCGTAGCTCTTCTACGTGAGTAAATAAGTCCGACCAGCTCGGCACTTAAGCCCAGTTCCGCATTGGCACCTCCTCACGTAGCTTTTCTACGTGAGTGCAAAAGCCCGACCAGCTCGGCACTTAAGCCTAGTTCCGCACTGACACCTCCTTGCATAGCTCTTCTACGTGAGTACATAAGCCCGACCAGCTCGACAATTAAGCCCAGTTCCGCACTGACACCTCCTCGTGTAGCTCTTCTACGTGAGTTCGTAAGCCCAATCAGCTCGGCACTTAAGCCCAGTTCCGCACTGGCACCTCATCACGTAGCTCTTCTAAGTGAGTACATAAGCCAGACCAGCTCGGCACTTAAGCCCAATTCCGCATTGACACTTCCTCGCGTAGCCCTTCTACGTGAGCGCACAAGCCCGATCAGCTCGGCACGCAAGCCCAACTATCTTTGGCACAAAGCCCAAACCAGCTCGACGGCTAAGTATAATTAGCCTACAAGTCCGATCAGTTCGAGGTACAAACCCGCACTGGCAAAAGAACTTGCCTCATGGTATCACTTTCTTATACTTAAGCAAATTTCGCTATAAGGCCCGATGCTACTTGGGAAGGAATCTATCGACGTTATTCAGGATAGTTTGCTATGTGCTCGAAGTAAAACAGATATAAATAAGAAATATTCGATTTCATTGATCTGCCAAAATAAGTGCAAAAGGCATTCGATTTCATTGATCTGCCAAAATAAGTACAAAAGGCATTCGATTTCATTGATCTGCCAAAATAAGTACAAAAGATCAAATAAAAAGACATTAAGACGGGGGCCCTCCTCTGAACCCGAGCTGTTCTCCTCGGACTCCTCGGGCATGTCCGCCAAAGCTTGTTCAACATCGAGGAAAGGGGCCGGATGCTCTTCCTCTGTTAGATAAAATTTATTAATTTTGGTGATAACAAAATTAAGACAAGTGCTGAATTCAAAAACTTCTGGGCAATCAGCTGTTGCAATTAACAGCTTCGCATATTCAGATGCAAGTACTCAGCTATCAGACTGTTATTCAGATGTTAGTTATTGAGTAGAAGAAGTCAGATAATCGGATTGAGTTTTTCAGTTGTTAGCTATCAGATCTTGATATTCGGGATTGATTCAGATGTTGAGGTGAAGCACTTAGGTATCGGGTAATTATTTCAGATGTGATATCATTTCAGATGTTGAGTACGGTTATTTTGATATCAGTTATGATTTATTCAGATGTCAGAATATATGAGTAACGGGGAAAGTATTTCAGTTTTTGAAGTATTTCAGCTGTTGGTTAGCATTCAGCTATTGGATATCTCATATGTTGAAGCTTTCAGTCGTTACAATCAGATGTTACAAAGTATTCAGCAGTTGGGTATCTACTTCAGTAGTGAGTATTTTCAGACGTTGGCTACAGTTGCTTTTGACTCAGTTGTGACTATTTAGGAACTATTCAGACTATGGATTACATGAGTAACGAAGCTAGTATTTCAGCTGTTACAAAATTCAGCTGTTGGAATATTTCAGCTGTTACAACATTCAACTTTTGATATATTCAGCTTGACAGCTATTCAACGATGAAATAGTTGTCCTCTTCAAGAAAGAAATAACAATATTAAAGGGAAAACTTTCAGGCGCAAACGACGAATTGATTCAAGCGCTATCACGTTTATAAATTGGATAAAGCTCTATATGGGTTGAAGCAAGCACCCAGAGCTTGGTATGATACACTGTCCAAATTCTTAATCGATCATGCTTTCACTATAGGCACAGTTGACAAGACACTGTTTAAATTTGTCAAAGCTTATCATGTCTTATTGGTACAAATATATGTTGATGATATTATCTTTGGGTCAACTAACCCCAAATTGTGCCAGAAGTTTTTTAAGCTGATGCAGGACAAATTTGAGTTGAGCATGATGGGCGAGCTAACGTTATTTCTGGGTTACAAGTTCGACAGCTGGAAAATGAAATTTTCATTAACCAAGCTAAGTATACGAAAGAACTGCTGAAGAAATATTGCATGGACAACTGTTCAGCAGCTGCGACCCCAATGAGCTCTTCTATCAAACTGGATAAAGACGAAGCTGGCACTGCCATTGAGGTATCTCTTTATCGCGGTATAATTGGATCTTTGCTATACTTAACTGCTAGCAGACCAGACATCATGTTTGCTGTCTGTATGTGTGCTATATTTCAAGCATAGCCTAAACAATCACATTATATTGCCGTGAAACGCATTTTAAAATATTTGAAAGGAACTTCCAATGTGAGTCTTTGGTATCCCAAAGACTCAGGCTTTCAACTAATCGGTTATAGTGATGCAGACTACGCAGGATGTAGGATTGATCGTAGAAGCACAAGTGGGACTTGTCAATTCTTAGGGGATCGACTGATTTCCTGGTTCAGTAAAAAGCAAACGTACATTGCAACGTCCACAGCTGAAGCGGAGTACCTAGCAGCTGGCAGCTGTTTTGCTCAAATACTATGGATTCAACTCCAGCTGAAGGACTATGGCATTGATGCTTTTGAAGCGCCCATTCTCTATGACAACACCAGTGCCATCGCGATCACCCAAAATCCAGTACTGCATTCAAGGACAAAGCACATAGACATCAGGCATCATTTCATCAGGAACCATGTGCTAAAGAAAGACGTCCGGCTGGAGTATGTGTCGACTGAACAGCAAGTAGCTGACATCTTCACAAAGCCTCTGCCAGACGCTAAGTTTTCTTATTTTAGAAACATATTAGGTCTCCTAGAATTGCCTTGAATTGTCTGTGCGCTAACAATTTGCAGGTTGACAGCTGTTGCTTAACTCAGCTGCGAGTCTTCTGTTCAGGGGGAACGCAAAGACTTTCAGCTGAGGCAAGCATATTGCGTTGGAAGGATCTTAATCGAGGGAGAACCGGGATCTGAATTGTTAAGTGCTACGTCAGCTGAATATGTGGAATCTGGATACACTCAGATGCCACATATACAAAGCTGATGCTTATTTGTGATCAGATCCTGCTCTACCCTCAACGATATATTAAACCAGCTGTGACGTTATACAATATTGGCGTTTTTTTTTACTTTTCACTGTTCGATTAAAATATTTGAAAAATCATTTTAAAATCTTTCTTATTTCGCAATTTCGATATCTTTTCAAAATCATTTCAAAATATTGTACGCGCCGTCGGATGATTGACACGTGGTTTGTCATCATGCAAAAAATCACATCCACATTTTCTCTCTCCAGTAACTTTTTGCATTCCTTGAATATATTACGGCGTTTCCTGTTTAACCTTTCACTTACCTTAAGCTTTTTACTCTCTTGTATTCTTGTTCTCGTACTCTCTTGTGTGTTCTCTGCAAATATTTTTCAGGTGTTCTATCTTTTTATCAACTAGCTGCGATGGCATCATCACTCTTCACCAACACCCTTCACGTCTGTTTTGACTCTGTTCTTGCTATGGATAACCTGGGTATGGTAACAATGTTTGAAGCCCTAATGGCATCTGGTCTATCAGGATTCTTGGGTTGCCCAACAGTCTTATATGAAGATGCATTGACAGAGTTCTTTCTTAATGGCTCCATCCGGGACGAAAAGGTAGTCAGTACTATTCGCGGGAAACATGTGGAAATCTCTGAGGAGTTGTTTGCCAGCACGTTTGAGTTGCCAGTTGATGGGCTGACAGATTTATCTGAAATTCCAAAGGATATTGTATTTGATGTGAGGAGCATCTTTTCTTTCTCTGGTGAACAAGTAAGTACCTCCGGCAAAAAGCGGGAGATAAAATTTGAGTTCTGTCTTCTCAGTGATATTCTGGCAAAGACAATATCTGTAAAGGCCGGGTCCTTTTATGCGGTCACCTAGGAAAGGTTTTTGATGATGGCAGCTATCACTTGTGGAGTAGCATAAACTGGAACAGGCTGCTGTTCAATATTCTCAAGGATATGGTGACTGCGGGATCAAGGCAAGCCAAGGGCTATGCCATTCAAATCAGTCTTTTGCTAGGAGAATGTTCTGAACTATCAAGGCAAGCCAAGGGCTATGCCATTCAAATCAGTCTTTTGCTGGAGAATGTTCTGAACTTGGAATTGGGAGATTCCTCGGAGTTCCCCTCTTCTAAAATCCTAACCAAGAAGACTGTCCACAGATACATCGCTGTTAATGACAAGGTTAGTGTGGAGGAAGTGACAGATGTACCCAGGGTGAAGAAAACACCCGTCAAAAAGGCTGTGTCTAGGAAGATACCAGCGGCTGTTGATGAGCCAATTGTGAAGAAGAAGTGGACCCGTGTTGGAAAAGCTGCTGCTGTTGCTACTGATTCAGCACTTGAGGCAGTACCCGTTCAAGTTGTTGCACCCATTTCTATTGTGCCTCCTCCTGCACCAAAACGTAAAATTCAAAAGAGGAAGAGAAGGTTGGCACTCGGTTCTGATGATGAAATTGTTGGAGAGCCAACAACTGTTGCTGTAGAGGTTGCTATTGAGAATATAGTTGAGGAACATAGGGTAGAGATGCCTGTTGACCCTGTTGATCAGATAATTGAGCAGGTTATTGCTGAAACTGCTCAGGTGGAGACTGATGTTGGAAGAACCAATGATAGTGGAGCTGATATTGAGGATCAGGGTGTTAAAACAGCTGATGAAACAGAGCTCTGGTTTAATCTTTCTTACGAGGAATTTGCTACTAGAGAAGCTAATAGACCAGTTGAGACAGGAAGTGATACTGAGGAGGAGTTTGTAACTGAGATGGTCACTGCGACAGACGTCGGTGTTCAGACAGAAACTGGTTCAGATGTTTATCTTGTGGAGACATCTTTCGAGCAAACAGAGTTCTTTCAGGGGACAGAAACAGCAACTGTTGCTCTCACTGCTGATAAGAATATATCGGATGATGAGTCGATGACTCTAGAAGCAATTCTGTCTACCATTTCCGATGATCTCTCTCTACCTTCCACTTTTGGCGAGATTACCCCGATTTTATTTGGCAAAAGCATCTCAATCCCAGGTGTCGATGAAGGAGACTGGTACAAGGCCAGTCTTCCTAAGATTAATCCTGCTGATAAGTGGAAGGCGCCCCTTCAGGAACGAGACCCGGTTAAAGGAAACCAAGTCAAAGAACAATTTTTGTTGATCGTTGCAGATATTGACCTGCTTGTACAGTTGGGGGAACAAGTGATAGATGAAGTAGATCGATTCTTTAATTCTTTAAGCCTTAACAATTTAGCCAACTTGAAGATAGAAGATATATATGAGAAGGAGGGACAGCTTTTATCTTGGGCAGAAACAGATTCTACCCGAATAGCCCTTCAGCGGAAGATGTATATATTGACAAAGTACATAGAGTTTCTCCTTCGGAAGTTTTGGAAATCCGACTCTCTAATTTTGTTCCCGGCGTTGCCACTTCTGTCGTTGATATGAAGGTTCTGGATATGTTATCCAACCTTCATTTATTTGTGATAGATGAGCTGAAGGTGCTGTCGCAGGCACACAGTCTTAGATGGGAAAAGACGTGCTGCTCTACAGTTTTTGAGGGTCCGAATCGTGATCGTGGCGCAGTCATTGCCCGATCCAACACCAACATAAAATCTACCTGCTGGATCAGGACAATGCTTCGTATTAATGGAACTTAGGTTATTGAACCCTGTGCTGATTACTGGCAGCAGATACCAAGAGCAGTTGTCTCCAGTATAGTTGTTATCCCATCTCGGCTTTCATATGTAGATACTCTCCCGCCTGTTAGTGAATTTTTCAAGTTGCTAAAGAAGCGGTGGGCTGACGTATGTATTGAAGCCGCAGCATTCGTTGTTTCTGGAAAGCTACTGCCGGTTGGCTCTCTAAATTTTTGCAGGGCTATTGTTGTTGTTTAGCCAATCTCAGTTTTTGGTTTTCAGAGGCCAACGGTTACCTCTTGGGGATGGTCTCAGTTGTGTACAGAGTTTTCAGATACAGTCTATTTAGTGGGTTTCTCACGATTGATTTCAGTATTTCCGGTTCAGCTATCGTTTTGATCAGACATTTTTTGGGCTCTGCTAATATTTTTGATACAGGTGTACAGTTACCGCATATTTATTTTTCTCCAGCTTCAGTCTTTGCTCCTGATGTACAGTCAATTACTTCTTCAGATGCTGCCAATCAATATGTACAGATGGATATTGATCGACATGGCGATTCTCCAGATTCCTCTGCTGATTCTTCCTTGCACTTCAATGCAAATGACATATCTACGGAATATGATGCAGCTCTTGACCAGTTTATCTTGCCTTCTTCTACCACAGATATCTCTGCTTCTCTTGCTGCTCTTCGGGAATCTTTCTCCAAACTTGTTGCTAATCAAACGAGGGATTATCGGAAGTCGGGTGATGCTCATAGCGAAGTTATGTGCAAAATCAATCATGTTGAAAGAGTCTTCCTTGATAGTATTGCTGCGCAAAATGAAGCCTTCCGGGGTTTGTTCAAAAGTATTCGCCAGGAAGCTCAAAAGGATAACAACGCACTGTCGCTAGCACTCAAAGCTGTCCGAGCTCAAAATGCCATATTATCGACAGATTTAGCGGCTACTCAAAAAGAAGTCAAGGATCTCAAGGTTGCGTTATCTAAGGACTTTGATGATAAATTGGCTGATATTCGCAACGATCTACTGGAGTTCCGTGTGAAAACACAGGAACAATTGACTTCTCTTGGCGCTCATCTTGCTGAACTCATTGCCTTTATCACTAAGGGCAGTGATGACAAAAAGGGGGAAGGCAGTAGCAGCCGCCCTCAACCGCCTCCTGATGAACAAAATATACCAAGTGGTGGAAGTGGTAGTAGAGCAGATGACCCAAGCAGATATGGTGGAGACACCGCCAGCAAAGAAGGTGGTAACAGATGTGGTGATGGTAGGAGAAGAGGTGACAGTAGTGGTTCTTCAAAGAGAAGGCGTTCTGACAGTGGTGGTGGATCTGGTGGTCGTATAAATTATGGACCATATTTACCGCCCAAGCGAGATGCTGAGTATTGGATTTCGGGAAAAAGACAGTTCTAGGACTTTTGTTTCTGTTTCTTGTACAAATCTATGTACATTAATCAGTAATGAAATTTTAAAATTTCAGCAGACTTTGTGCAATTTACTTTTGCCTATCCTCATAAATCTAAAGGCTGCTAAGTTTTGTCATCACCAAAAAGGGGGAAATTGTTAGATAAAAGTTATTAGTTTTGATGATAACAAAATTAAGACAAGTGCTGAATTCAAAATTACTTCTGGACAATCAGCTGTTGCAATTAACAGCTTCGCATATTCAGATGCAAGTACTCATCTATCAGACTGTTATTCAGATGTTAGTTATTGAGTAGAAGAAGTCAGATAATCAGATTGAGTTTTTCAGTTGTTAGCTATCAGATCTTGATATTCGGGATTGATTCAGATGTTGAGGTGAAGCACTTAGGTATCGGGTAATTATTTCAGATGTGATATCATTTCAGATGTTGAGTACAGTTATTTTGATATCAGTTATGATTTATTCAGATGTCAGAATATATGAGTAACGGGGCAAGTATTT
>KQ989520.1:22068-47827 GCA_001598015.1 Dorcoceras hygrometricum | reverse complement strand
AGTATCCTAATCTCGAAGAACACTTCACAGTTCAAGCCTTCACAGATATTACCTTCGAGATACATCTTCTGGTTACCTTGTGTAATCGAGTTTTATTGTTAAAACCAGAAGATTTACAGTCTCAATAGCTTTGCATTCCATTGTATCATTCATTGTTGAGTCTGTAACAAACGTGCTACACAAAGCCGTTTGATAGAAATTCTAAGTGTTGTATTCAGCAGTTACATCTGCTTGTTGTTGATTGGAGATTGCGAGTTCATCTTGAGCGAGGCTCGGTGACTGGGTGGTTACAGAGGCTGTAAACATCAAAATCTTCTAGTGGAACCTTCCTGAAAAGGAAGAAGGGAAGACGTAGGATATTGATATCCGAACTTCCATAAACAAATTCTCGACCCTATACTTTTACTTATCGCATTTATTTAAGCTTTCACTGTTCACATATTAATCAACTTATTTCCGCACAATATTTGTTAGTTGAGAAATCTGATTTAAGACTGAGATACCTTAAATTTGGTAACTCATATTTAAGTTAAGCGGGTGCTTGTAAAAATCGTTTTAAAGGTTTCGAAAATATTTAAAATACCAAGGAGTTCATTCAACCCCCCCTTCTGAACTCCTAGGCCTGTTTTTTGAGCCATATTGATCCTATCATCCTCCGAATAGCCATTGGCCCTAAACTGCGCCAGGAACCCATTGAAGCCTTGTTCAAAGAAGATAGAGGAACATAGGCTGCCGAACTCCTTGGACTGCAGGAACTCCTCCTTCCTGAGCTGCCACGATACTGCCTCCTCTTGCAGCTTCTTCACCTCGGTCTGGAGGGCCTTGTTCTCCTCCTCCGAGCGCAACTTTGGCCTCCAGATATTGTTCCAGCGCCTTGGATGATTGGGCGTCAGCTCGGGCGGCCTCCAGCGCGAGTCGCAGCGACTCCTTTTCCCTGTCCTCTTGAGCTCGCATCTCCTCGAGCTGCTTTAGCAGGTCTTTATGACGGCCAAGCACCCCATCCATAGAGCGCTTGGTCCTAACGACCTCATCCCGAGCTTGGGAGAGGCGATTCGTTGCCTCTCCTGTCCACACCAAGTCCTGCACGGACACAATGAGTTAGCCGGGGAGGACGAAACTATTAATAGGTGAAAGCCCGAGCTGACACATACCTGCATGAAATGAAGGCTCACGGCCTCGAGAACTACAAGGTCGGGAACACCCTTCACTACATCAAAATCCTGGTCGGGAACCAGGCGGCGAATGAAGTCCAGCGAAGCGGAGCCGGAGGGTTTGGCCACAAAGAAACGGCGGATGTGTCCAGAAGTATGTAGGGGACTTCGGTATGCTCGGGAATCTCATCCGTTGCGCCAACTGTCTCGACGACAGGATCCTCGGGAGCCGTTGCCCGAACAGACTCACTGGCCTTCTCTTCATGGTGATGTTTCTTGCACCTCTCCCCCCTCCTCCGAGGAGACCTTTCTTTTTCCTTTGCTCGCGCGGCGGGAGCTGGTGGTCCCTTCCTGGGCGGCCTTCATCTCCTTCAAGGATTTCATCATTTCAGCCTTGGTCATCCTGTCGTCCGCAGAGGTAAAACGCAAGTTAAAGGATCGGATTTCGGAGTCAGTAAAAGCAGCGTAAAAGGCAGTGTGGATACCTAAGTCCCCAACCAGTGGGACCTTTTTCCAACTAAATCTAAAGTGGCACAGGAGATCTTCCTCGATCAACTCATGTGCATTGAAGCATTTTTCCCTCACGGCATCGAGGAAAGTGGTCAGGTCGGTTGCCTGTTCGGGGGTCCGAGGAGGAATGGTGTGGGCGTCATCTCGCCACGACATGTCACAACCCCAGGGGTTCTCCCTGCTCGAGATGCGCTTGATGAAGAAATATCGGCTCATCCACCCTTTGTGTGAGCTCGGGTTACCGCCTATAAACCCTAGCTCTTTCTTATTGGAGATATAAAATTTCCAGGACCTAACTTCTTAATCTGGATAAGTCTCATCAAGGTGTAGGTCGAGAGAGGGATCCTGAAATATATTATCAGAATACCTAAAGAAAGCAGAGAGCTAAAAGAATTCGGGGTGAGTTGGCTAGGGCGGACCTCGAGGTGTTCGCAGAGACTAGAAATAAATCTGGGAATAGGGAACTTAGGCCCCTCTCTAATTGATTTACGTAAAACGTGTGGAAGCCGGTTGGGGGACGGTGAGCTCGGGCTTCAACTCGGGGGACTACCACTTCGTATAGCTCTGATAGCCCTGTATTTTCCTTGATCATAGGAATATCCGATTCCCTAAGGGTAGAAGCCTTAATCTCGTATCAGGTACACCCCTGAGCAGCCAGTTGTGCCTCATCATGATCAATTCTAAGTATCCTAGCCCTATGAAGGTCTGCTGAGCTCAGGATCTTGTCTTCTCTACCCCGAGCCCCGGAAAGCGAGGAAGAGTCTACAAACTCCGCCACATTCCTAACGACGCTGCATTCGGGGGAAGACATTGATGACATGTTACAACCCCATGGGTTCTCCCTGCTCGAGATGCGCTTGATGAAGAAATATCGGCTCATCCACCCTTTGTGTGAGCTCGGGTTACCGCCTATGAACCCTAGCTCTTTCTTATTGGAGATATAAAATTTTCCAGGACCTAAATTCTTAATCTGGATAAGCCTCATCAAGGTATAGGTCGAGAGAGGGATCCTGAAATATTGCAGCAGAATACCTAGGGAAAGCAAAGAGCTAAAAGAGTTCGGGGTGAGTTGGCTGGGGCTGACCTCGAGGTGTTCGCAGAGACTAGCAATAAATTTGGGAATAGGGAACCTAAGACCCCTATCTATTTGGTTTACATTGAAAGTATGGAATCCGGCAGACGGGCGATGAGCTCGGGCTTCTACTCGAGGGACCACTACCTCATATAGCTCGGATATCCCGGCCTTGTCCCTAATCAAAGAGAGATCCGACTCTCTAAGGGTAGAGGCCTTAACCTCGTACCAGGTACATCCTTGGGCAGCCAGTTGTGCGTCATCATGATCAATTCTAAGTATCCTAGCCCTATGAAGGTCTGCTAAGCTCGAGATCTCGTCTTCTCTAGCCCGAGCCCCGAAAAGTGAGGAAGAGTCTACAAACTCCGCCACATTCCTAACGACGTTGCTGTCAGGGGAAGACATCGTTAAAGAAACAAGCAAGCTGGAGAGAACTTACAAGAAAGATAGGTCGGGAGATGGTAGGAATAGCTCGGGAGTCGGCAGAAATTTTGGCAGAGTTTCGACACTAAAAGAGAGCAAAGGTGAAGGTGAATGGAAAATGCTGCCTATTTATAGGAATTCTGGAGAACTATTCAACCGTCATATCTCCATCTAAGTGAACGGCTCAGATTACCTCGGGAACTCTAATCGACTCCTCGAAACCCGAGCTAGAGATCATATTGACCGTCCGATCAAAATTAATCAAGGGCAGAGAATAACTTCACGCGGATCGTGGTTTTCCTTAGGAAACACAAATCCCAGCTAAATCTTGCCCAGTCGCGGAAAATTGATCAGAAGCAAAGGCATGGCACTACGCAAGCCGCGTTTTTCTTTACAGGCGCATATTTCAGCTCGGGTCCCGACATCAGTTGTACATACTCCTATACTTCAATTCTTCGTCTAGGACTCGCGGCGGGGGATACTCCTGATGCCCCCCAGTTGTCACCTCGGGACCCGAGGATCGTACACGCCCTGCCTCCCGAGCTATGCGCCTAGAATCGGGAGCTCACCCGAGGACACATGCTCAGCTCGGGAATATTGCTCGAAGACCATGCCATATTTATCCGAATCCAGCCAAGGTACGTCTTTCCTTATTTGAAGAATCCAGGGATGCTACGACTTTCCATATTTGAACAATGAGATCCCGAGGATCGCGGGGAAGATCTCTCACCCGAGATACACGGTACAAGCAAATATCCGTCGAGATATTATCCTTTCCACCGCCTAGCCCCTCTATAAATATCAGGTAAACTTCCTCATTCGACACATTCATTCTCGTGTTCACTTGCTCTCACAGCATATATTTTCTCTCGCTTTTGCTCTCGCACTCTGTCTGACTTAAGCATCGGAGGGGCTTCGCCGGACGCACCTCCGGCTCCATCTGACCTATGATTTGTGGTTGCAGACATCAAGAAGGAGCATCTTCCGCCAGCCAGTGTCCGACGCTCCCGAGCTCCCGATGTGGTGGTGTTAGCTCGTCGGCTGAGATATTTCGGCTACATCATATATATATTTATATATATATATATTATCGGGGTCGGTTCGGAGAGTTCAAAATGTGATACTATATCTCATCCCAATTTAATTCGCTGATTTCAAAATCCTCATACCAGTCCCATTTCGGGTTTCCCCACGTGCCCCAAGCCCTCATGGGAAATTGTCATCCTTATGCGTACGTACGTTATGGGTTTTTTTTACATAAATCTATATATATTTTTATTTAATGAAGTATTTTAATAATTCCAATTTATCGTTAAAGGCTCGAAATAAATCGTGTCTTTTAGTTTATCGTGGTAGTTTTTGAGTTAGTTCTTATTATTCTCAATTTTCAATAAAAATGGACGGCACTGGAAATATGAAATGGCCCCAACTTTATTAATCGTATGATATTATGCATTTACGAAACTCGTGTTTTCTCCTATTAATATTTTTTTGTGCTGTTGTGCTTGTTTATGTTATCTTCAGTTTGTTTAAATGGATGATACTTGTATAGTTGTAGAGATAATAATATAATATTACATTGAACATGGACTACGACGATGATCAGGAAATGGGAGAATTTTGTAGGTGGAGAAATAACAAACCCGAGTTTCGATGAGAAAAGTCTCGTGGAGTCAAACAATATCGAGATAATATGGCAGAAGCCCAATATCCAAGTCAATATTGATATCTGGTGAAGTGTTGAATGGCAAAATAGATGTTATTTACAAAGGGAGAAGTCGCAGTCTCTTTCTTGAAAAAGTGCTGACCAAACTCGCATATTAAGGAAGAAAACGTTGACAGTGGAACATATATATGTTATATAATTTAAAAGTTAGGGACCAAAGCACTGGGAAAACTCGGTTCATGAAACTGTAGGTAAGATGACACTCTATGATCTTCAATTCAAAACCAAACATTGTTCAAAACCCACAATGCCAAACATTATTTGACTGATTTGAATGATGGAAACTTGCACACACTATGTACAGGAACAAAGCAATATAAATTCACATGCAAACATACAATCTTCCTCAACCTGAAAATCGATTTCAAAATATTTACTCTGAAAGGAGCAGCAAGGCGCAAACATGTCTAAGAAAGACAAGGGAAGTGCACAAGCTCAAGAAACCGTGGAGGCGCAAAAGAATGATGCTGCTCCAAGTAGAGGAAAGGCGATACTCGATTTGATTATGAGAATATTCGCTATCATTGGTACCTTGAGCAGTGCCGTTGCCGTTGCACGAACTGGTCAAACTCTTCCACATTTCTCTGGGTTCCTTCAGTTCTCATCAGCATACACAAATCTTCCGACATTTACGTAAGTTATTTAAACCATATCACTGAAAGGTGCATTCCATTACTTCGATGATATGTTGAGTAGGCTATATATGTTTTGTGCCACAGGTTTTTCGTGGTCGCAAATGCAATAACAAGTGCATACCTGGTTCTTTCGCTAGCGCTATCTGCATTCCACATTCTGAAGACTGGTGCAAAAGTAACCAGGGCAGTGTTAATCATACTTGACATGGTATTGAATCATGGATAAATCTTATTTTGGGATTACCATGAATTTTTGCCTTCTCACGAGAGTAGTGCAACTGATACAAATTGCGTCTTCTTGTAGGTAATATTGGCTTTGTTGATTTCTGGGGCATCTGCAGCAACAGCCATCGTGTATCTGGCTCACAATGGTAATCCCCAGGTCAACTGGTTTGCTATCTGCCACGAGTACAATGCCTTCTGTGAGCGAGTGTCTGGTGCTTTAGTGGGATCCTTCTTGGCAATTCTTGTGCTTATGCTGTTGATATCGTTGTCAGCTGTTTCCCTCTCTAAATTATGAGGCTGCTAAGGAAATTTATACACTCAAATCAAGTGCTGAATGTATCTCATTGTTCGTTTATTCTGAAAGATACAACCATGTCTTTTGATTTTACATGCTTTATTTTTTTTCATATGGATTTCAGTGTGGTTCTACTACTGTATTAACACTTGTCAAAAAAGCATTTCTTTGCATTTCAAAGTGATCGTGATCTAATCATTCGGTCCATGTAATCACATCAATGAACTTCACGATGATAGTATATGGATCAAATTTGATGTATTTGGCATACCGAACAGCTTAGCATCCATCAATAAAAGCCAGGCTCTTCAAGGAACCGAAAAATGTGCTCCATCATTTTTCTTTTCAACTAAGCTAAAACCGCGTTCTTTCTTCACCCCTCTTGAATCCATCAAATTTCTCACATCTTCAACTCCGCTCCATTCCCCACCTGAAGCATAGATGTTAGACAATAACACGTAATCGCCGCTTTCATCCTTTCTTAGTCTAAGCAGCTGGGCATTAGCTTGTTTCCCGAGCTCTACGTTACCATGTATTTTACAAGCTCCTAGTAATGTCCTCCAAATGATAGCATTTGGTTCAATATCCATAGTGTTAATAAATTCAAATGCTTCGTTCAACAACCCCATCCGCCCAAGCAAATCCACCATGCAGCCATAATGCTTAACATTTGGCTGTAGATGATGTACATCTTTCATCAAATTGAAGTATGCACGACCTTCATCAATTCGTCCAGAACGACTACAGGCAATCAGTACACCAATAAACGTAATCTCATTGGGCTCAAACTTCGTCTTTCTCATTTCCTCAAAAAGAGAAATGGACTTGTCAATATAACCAGTAAAAGCCAATCCTACAATTATAGAGTTCCATGACGAGACATCCCTATCTCTCATACATTGAAATACATCAAGTGCCTTGTCCATGTTTCCACACTTGGCGTACATGTCAATGAGAGAATTACCGAGAAAAACACTCAATACTCCATCGCCCATCTCCAAAATGGAACTATGTATCTTCTTTCCAACATCCAACGCTCCTAGGTTCGTGCACGCGGACAAAAGACTCAATAGTGTTACTTCATCGGGATTCTCCCCAGAACTCTTCATCTCCTCGTACATCTCCAATGCCTTTTTGTGCTCCCCACTTTCTACATAACCTGAAATCATGACATTCCAAGTAACAACATCTCTTTTAGGAACCGCATCAAATAACTCTCTTGCACATTCCATCTCGCCTTGCTTCACGTACCCCGTGATCATGACATTCCAAGAAACCAGGTCCTTCACCGGCATTTCATCAAACAGGCACCTTGCCATATGCAATTCCCCCTTCCTGGCATACCCCGCAGTCAAAGCAGACCAAGCAACGACATCCCTTTTCGCCGAGCAATCGAAAAGAGCTCTTGCAACCCTTATTTCCCCACAGTTTGAATGGAAGTAAATAAGTGTATTCCGAGCAAACTTGTTCCACTCAAACCCGTGTTTTGTTACTTTTCCATGCAATGCACAACCCATGCCAGTCCAAGAAAGTCTGGTGCACGCCTTAAGTACGAAAGGGAAAGTGAAATGATCAGGTTGCACCTGAAGTTTCTCCATCTGGGCATAGAGCGAAATCGCCAGCTGAGGTTTATTGCTCTGAGCTGAACCCCGGAGCAAAGTGTTCCACATAAACAGGTCTGGTTCAGCAATTTGAGCGAACACTTGATGCGCATAATGGATAGCCGATTGGACCACAATAGCCGCGGCAAAAATGAGCTCTCTGAGAGCAGAGCGGCGACTGGAGTTGAAACCATTAATGATCATGCAAGCCTGCATCTGTTTCAGAGCTCGGAGACTTGCGCAGTGGCTCCCTAATGAAGAGCTTTGATGGCAGAAGGAGCTCTTTGATGTGGCGCTTTTCCTAATCATTTACCACATGCAAGAAACTGAAACGATCGCGTGAATTGGATGGGGAATCTCGGGAACAGGGAGTGGGATGTAGTTTAATGAGATGGAATCGAAAAAACTCGACGAAGTTCAAAATTTTAGCAAGCAACGGACCATAAACTCGACACAGAAATGAAAAACAAGATGGAAAATTCTTTCCGATGGCGAAAATTGGACGTAACGATGAAATTTGACCCAAAATTTGTTTTCTATTTTATATTGTTCATATATTAGTATGAGTTCTTGTAACAAGTTGTTAGGATAGAAAATAAGACTCGGGGGTTCATACTCCTTTGCTAATTCTAACAAAAATTTGTTTTAAAAATATTTTAAACCGCTCGTAGCTAACCTCTAAGCCGATTTACCAGCTTGGAGGGTCTCAGTGATAATATGTTGTTTTGGGTAACAAATAAGTTTGTACGGAATAAACCCAATTCAATAGTGAACAGATAGATAACTTAAATGCATAAACGTAAAATATGAAAGTTCGGAGTTTAATCTCCTACATCTTCTCTTCTTCCTCAACACGAAGGTTTTCCACTAGACGATTTGTTTATACAACTCCTTGAACAAACCCGTATCCGAACAGTCATCAGCTGCAAGAACTCCTAGTACACTTAAAATAGACACAGACTCGCGATCTGTTCTACAACACACAATGAATACAGCTCTAAGTTGTTTTGCTATTCTAGCACTCAGCGCTCTGTTTTTTATTATATAATGTAAACTTAACACTACAGAGTGTGATAAGAAAGTTTATGTGATACAAGAATTGAATGAAAACAATCTGCGTGTGCGTGTCACTAGTAGAGCCGTCAAAACGGGCCAGGCCCGTCAGGTTAGCCCGCCCCGCCATAAAAAATAGGCGGGGCGGGCTACCAAAATCATAGCCCGTCTGGAGGCGGGCCTAAACGGGCTGGCCCGTTTGGGTCGAGGGTTGTGGCGGGGCGGGGCAGGGCGGGTTGGCCCGCGGGTCGTGGGAAAAAAATTCGTAAATATTATCTAATTAATATTCTTTCAATTTATCATCATATTTGGTTAAAAATTGTATCATACATCCTTATTTATGTTTGGTTTGTATATGATGAATTAGTTTTAAAAGATTTGAAGGATTTAAAATGATTTATATGTCTATTTGGTTGATAAATTTGGGTTGGCCCCGGGAGCCCGCCAACCCGAGGCGGGGTGGGGCGGGCCAAGGCTTTAGGAACCCGCCTGATTGGCGGGCCGGCCCACCCCGCCCAGTTTGAAGGCGGGGCGGGTCGACCCGTTTGACAGTACTAGTCACTAGCCGTGAGCTGGTTTGAGAAAATAACTCCGTTTTCTTTCACAGTAGTTCGTTCGCAAGTTGTAAGCGTGAGATGTAGCGTTGTCGAGAGAGTTCTCAAATTGATCTGCTTTTCAATTTATACCCTTTGGATACAATGATAATAAATGTCCAGTAGACACATCGTATGTATCCAAAGTGAGAAGACTGCAGCGTCTTAAATGCTTGTATTGTTCACGTACACCTTCGTTAAATGCATTTCCCCTTTTAGCATACTTTTCGTCGTCTTCAGTTCAAATCAAATCTCTGTATATTTGGGATTAGCTCAAAGTAGTTCCAACGACTATCAATCAATACAGAGAATTCAAACATATCAATCAATATGTACGAAACCTCAAACCAATCTGAAATCCATTTTGCTAAGTTTTCTTTACTCAGCTGTGTTCCGATCTGGTCTTTGTGTTGAACTTCTCTAATCTGTTCTAAGCTTATCTGTTTTAGTCTGCTCTGTACTAATCCAGATAGAAATCTTTGTTCACTTCTGATTTCTTCTAGAAACACAAGCCTGCCTGATTGCATCCATCTCTTGTGAAAGAATCTGGCTTGTCCTTTACTACGCTATCCCTGAAACATCTTGCTCTGAGCCGTTTTCTCAACTGTTCCAATATAAAGTACGTTCTACCCGTTCTGTTTGGATAAACTCTGCTCTTGTAAACTGATCTAAACTCAATCTTCTCTTCTTTCAACTGATAATCTGTTTAGATTCTAGTTCTGTTCTTGCGAGCTAGTTTGTCCTTAACTAGCTTGGTTAAATTCTCTGAGTTGGTTTGTTCTTAACCAGCTAACCAGCTTAGCTCTGTTCTAAAATCTCTGAGCTGGTTTGACCTTAACCAGCTTTGATTCGAACTAACGTCTCTCAGCTGGTTTGTCCTTTAACCAGCTTATCTCCGATCTGGTTTCAATAAACAACGCAATAGGCTTTGCTTTGAACTGATCAATAAATCCTTGAGCTGATTAAATTTCTTTTTGTCTTCACCAAAACTTATAAATTTACTCCATCACACGTGTAAATAAAGTTTGAGTAGTGTCATTCTCAAATCAATTCCTTTTTATTTTTAAAAATAGTATAGCTAAATTATCCTTAAAACAACGCTCTTTCGCAAAAATAAAAATTATCACATCTTTAAACCAAATTAAAAATCAAATCAATAATATATTTTTTACGAACCCTGAATTGGATTAAAAGGAAAACTAATTTGATAAAAAATTAAACTTGATTGTAGTCAAAGAATCTGAACAACGAAAATTTGGAACTCCATTATTTTAGAGTTGATATAAAACAGTGCTTTTATATCCACTTAGTTAATTGTTTTGATTTATGTCAAAATTTTGATTACCGGAGCACAATATATTTCTCTCTTGATTTTGAAAAATTGTGAGACATGTGAAAATTGATTTTTGGAACATATAAATTTGCATGATTACGAATAGTTATGAAGATATGTAGTTGATTATTTTCTAAATTAGTTATGTTTTTTTTCTTGCTAGGTTTTTCGAGATGGTTCCTCGATTCACGAGTTTATCAAACATAAATCAGAATCATTATACGTTTCTATTATTTATGAACTGGACATAGATTATTGAGCTTCGGATAATAATACTATACGTAGTAGTGTTAAGACATCGTACATAAATGAAATCTAGAAGCTTGGACATATGGCATTATGCATCGTAATGGATTTTTTTCCTACATACGTAAAATCTATTTATTTTATGTTTTGTGTTAGACAAAATACAACTACGTATATCAACTCGATCTGTTGTTTTCTTATGACGCGGATATTTAATCGATAAACATATATATTTAATAGCATAGAATGATATTTACATTAAATAAATTTATAATCATGAAGAATAAATGACTCTTTCACGCTTCGCAAAATAAACAAAATAATTTATATTCATCCATCCAATTTGCTTGCAATAATATAAGCAGGGTATATGTTAAGATAGATAAATCGGATGAGATCTCGTCGTGCGGGGGACAGCACGGAACAAAGACAATGCGCGCTTAAAAGTAAAAACATTTTAAAAGCAACGAGACGATTCACACTGACATACAACGATATGAATAAGAAGGGAGTTGTAATATCTTCAAGTTTTTAAATGATTTTAGCACCGATAATATATGAGATCTGATTTGAAAAATCAAATGAAAAATACTGACATATCTCCGAAGGCGAGACTTTAATTGCATTTCCAATGATCCACCTCTTAAATTCATCCGTCCAATCATCTTCACCCCTCTTACTACATTTGGATGCATACTCCTTTGAGTAATAGTGGTGGTACTTACTTTAAGTTGTCTATCTTATTGTTGTATCCCATTTGCTTATGTTTAAGTAAGGAATAACGGCAGCTAGTTGAATGACACCGGCATCTCTAGATCGATTCCGTGCATTATTTTGATATCATACCATATGCAATAAAAAATTCACATAATGCATATAATGCAAGTTTTGAAAACCATATTCATTGTCATTCGCTAATTCGACTATGTATATAATGCAAGTTTTGAAAATAATAGTTAAAATTTTTTAAATGGTAAAATGCATTTGTCCTTTCTGCATATAAATATTCAAAATTTGAAATAAGGTGAAATGAAATTAAATATATAAGCAACGTGTTTCACATTTAAGAGCCCGGTACTCTCCCTTTTGTCTTATTTTCGGCAGCGAGAGTAGGTAACGTCACGTCTAAGTGAATTCACCGTAGTCCTTGCCATAAAGTTTTCACCATTTTGTTTTTGACAAACCTCATATTCACTTTCTTTTACAAGGTATACGTTTTTCACATTAATTCTAGAGAAAATCATAATCCTCGTGACGTAACACTCCATCCGTTGATAAAGAGACACGTGGACGGTTAGATGAAGGTCGGGTTGTGTTTTCGGGAGAAAACCACGATCCGAGTAGCGACGCCTCTCAGCCATTGATAAGTTTTACGCGAACGATCCAGATTGAAAGATCCCGATGACCGAGGTGATAGTTGGAGTTCCCCAGGTGATCTGGGCCGTTGGAGTTCGACATCGGACGGTCGTAATTCGCCCAGCTTTCCTATAAATATGCGAAGATCTCCCCTGATTTCTCACTTTCACTTCTTGAGCGTAGCGAAACTCTGCGAAAATTCACTCTCATTCCCGAGCTGTCCTGCCGTTTTCCCGATCTCCCACTCGATCTAGTAAGTAAATCTTCTTAAAATGTCTTCATCTACCGAGAGCGTAGTTAGGAGTGTGGCCGAATCGTTAGATGGTATTCCCGCAAGTCCAGAGACCAAAGAACCCTGGCTCCCCGATCAGGCCGAGCTGGGGTCTTCGAGCGCACCCTGGTACGAGGAGAAATCCTCAAATCTTAGGTCATCGGACATTTATTTCATCGAGGAGAAGGGGGAATGTTTGATAAGTTTGAAGTGGTCCTTCCTGGCCCCAAGGAGAGGGCTCACCGTCCTCCCCGAGGCTTCCACACCTTTTACATAAACCAACCGGAGATGGGTCTCCGGTTTCCTCTCCCGAGGTCTATCGCCTCTCTCTGCCAACACATTAAAATCAGCCCGAGCCAATTAGCCCCAAACTCCTATAGCTTTCTCTTGGCTCTGACTGTCCTCCTGAGCTACTACAACATTCCCCTCATTCTCTACGTCTTAATGCAGCTCGTCCAAGTTAAGAGGTTAGGTCCGGGGAAATTTTACCCGTCCCACAAGGGAGACCACGCTTTCATCAAGGGGAACCCGAGCTCCCACAAGGGGTGGATGAGCCGGTTCTTCTTTGTTAAACGGGTCGGGAAAAAGAGAGACCCTTGGATGTGCGATATGTCCTGGAGGGACAATATTTATACCCTCACTCCCTCAACTCCCGAGCGGTCCTCCAACTTGGCCTCATTCCTCGAAGCCATGCACGAGCAGAGCTACAATGCGCCCGAGCTGGTGAAAAGAGGACCTCTTGTGCTATTTCGAATTTAGCAGGAAGGGGGTCGAGCTGGTCAGGGCTAGGTATCACTGCGTCTTGCCTTAGCCATGTCATCACATGTACCCGAGCTCGTGTTTTGCCCGAACTAATATCTACCTTGCTTCTTCTTTTGCAGACGAACGCATGGGTAAAGCGGCAATGCTGCAGGCCCTGCAGGAGGAAACTGAGGGGGGCTCCTCGGGAGCGGCCGCACCCCGGCGAAGGTGGCAAAGAAGAGGAAGGTCTCCAGCCCCGCCGAGAAGGAGGCCCGACGCCAAAAGAAAAAAGGGGCCTCGACCTCCGAGGCACGACCAGCCCCCACCACTGAGATGCGTCGGGCGCCGATGCCCCCAGCCCAGACGAGGGAGGAGGGTCCCGAGCCGACGCCTGTTATTGTAATTTCCGAGGTCTCTTTCCCGAAGAGGGGACCGACGATGGAGACGGGCCCAGGATAAATTCCTGCCCTCAACCTTTTTGAGGATTCCTTGGTGGCCTCCCCTTCTGGGGCCGTGGCGACGGATTTCTCTGCAACATGGTCCCGGACATGGACATTAGTCGATTGCGGGGGGCCACCAACTCCGAGGTTGTGGGCTTATTCGCATCTCAACTCGCATTGGTAAATTCCCGATCTTCCCAAGCTTTAGCTTCCTGCTTGCGTTAGCACTCTGACTCTTGATTCTTATGCAGGCAATGGATTGGGGAGGCAAGGTGATCAAGTGCCTCACCCAATCCCAGCTAGAGACGAATGACATCCGTCGGCACTTGAGACGGCCAAGCATTGTACCCAGCTCGAGGTGTGTCTGACGGAACTAGAGGAGGTTAGGGCCTGAGAGGAGAGGACAGATGAGGCCCAAAGGGAGGTGCTGGAGACCCAAGGGCTGAGGTTAGCAGCCGAGAGGGCGGCTCTAGTGTCCGAGAAGAGGGCTATGGCGGCCGAGAAGGAGGCTCTCGAGGCCGAGAAGAGGGAAATGAGGACCGAGCTCGATGAGACCAAGACCCGAGCCAAGGAGGAGATCGAGCGCCCGAGGAGCGAAGCCAAAAATGCATGGGACCTCGGCAAGGAGGAGTTTTTGAAGTCCTCTGAGTTCGACAATTGTGCGCGAAGAAGTCTCTGGCTTACTTCAAGACCGGCTTCGAAAGCTGTGTGGCTCAATTCCGAGCCAACGGCTACTCCGAGGAGGAGCACCCAGCTCCCTTCCTTAGCATGAGGCGGGCCCTAGAGGAGATGCCCGATGATGACGAGGAGGCCGCTGAGGAGGAAGAGGAAGAGGACGATGCCGACACCACCCCCCCCCCCCCCCGACCGCTCCTCTAAGCCTTAGTTGTATTTAGATTTTCTCTGTATTGTAAATTCCGATGTCTTAATGAAATTCCACTTCTATTTCATTTCTTTTCTCCTGAGCTCTCCTTTTATAAAGTTAACACTTAAGATCGAAGAGGGCTATGATTGCCTAAAATATGAAACGGGATAACCCCTAACCAACCAAGAGTTGAATAACCACGCGTAATCAAACAAAGTAGCCCGAGCACGCTTAGTTTAATGAAAGCTACTTGGTACAAGTATTTCTTAAGACGTAATTGTCAAGTTTTCAAGGGAAATGCCCGAGCAGGCGTGATGTTTGTCCACGCTAGATTACTTCAGCCCGAGCTAGTCGAGGCTTTCGTGGCCGGTGGAATTGCCATCCGAGGAGGTGCCAATGAGAATTTGGCTTAAGTGCCGAGCTAGTCGGGCTTATGTTCCCTCGTGGAAGAGTCACGCGAGGAGTTGCCAATGAGAATTGTGCTTAAGTGCCGAGCTGGTCGGGCTTATGTTCCCATGTGGAAGAGCCATGCGAGGAGGTGCCAATGCGAAATTGGGCTTTAAGTGCCGAGCGTGATCGGGCTTATATTCCACGTGAAAGAGCCACGTGAGGAGTTTGCCAATGAGAATTGGGCTTGTGTTCACACGTGGAAGAGCCACGCGAGGAGGTGTCAATGCGGATTGGGCTTTAAGTGCCGAGCTGGTCGGGCTTTTGTGCTCACGTGGAAGAGCCATGCGAGGAGGTGCCAATGCGAAATTGGGCTTTAAGTATCGAGCTGGTCGGGCTTTTGTGCTCACGTGGAAGAGCCACGTGAGGAGGTTGATAGTAAAAACCATGAGTTGAGAAAAAATAACTTTTATTCCATAAGATATTTTTTACAAGCGGTAGCCGAGCAAGTCCTTACAAATAATAAAGAAGCAAAGATCTAAGCATAGTACTTCCGGAGATGAATAATATTCCAGGGTCACGTCCTCTCTTTCCTTGTGCGTCTTCCAAATAATAAGCCGCGACTCCAGCTTTCCCGACCACTTTTTATGGCCCTTTATACTTTGGATCCAACTTCCCTCTTTCTCCCTGATACTGTATTCTCCTCCAGATGAGGTCTCCCAATTCGTATTTCTGAGGCTGAACTCTCTTGTTGTAAGCCTGCGCCATTCTCCTCTGATGTGCCGATAAGCGTACAGCAGCCCGAGCTCTTCTTTCCTCAAGATGGTCCAACTCGAGGCCTCGTACCTCCCCATTATCCTATGCATACTCCATGACCCGAAGGCTATCTTGGCCGATATCAGCTGGCAAGAGTGCTTCTGTCCCATACACCATAAAATAAGGTGTTTCACCAGTTGCTGCTCGGGTTATTGTCCTATAGGCCCAGAGAACACTTGGTAGTTCATCCACCCATCTCCCTCGGGCCGAGTCCAATCGTGCTTTGAGGGCTTGCACGATGGTTCGGTTAGTGACATCTACTTGTCCATTGCTCTGAGAATAGGCTACCGACGTGAAGACCTGTTCGATTTTCAACTCTTGACACCAAGCCCGAACTTTCGCTACACAGAATTGTCTCTCGTTATCCGAAATAAGCCTCCGAGGTATCCCAAAGCGACAAACGATGTTCTTCCACAGAAACTTCAGTACCTCAGCCTCGGATATCTTCGCTAAGGGTTCTGCCTCCACCCACTGAGAGAATTAATCCACAGCAACCAATAAGAACTTCCTCTGCTCTCTGGCAGGCGGGAAAGGCCCAACTATATCCATGTCCCGTTGATCAAACAGACACGAGGAGATCATGGTCCATAAGGGCTCGACAGGATTCTTCTGTAGATTAGCATGTTTCTGGCAACCCTGACGTGTCACGCCCCGAGACCGAGACTCATGACATCGGCAATATTAAACAATTATAAAAATTGTAAAACATTAAGCCATCATAGCGTAGCTCAAACCAGTCTATTAATAATAATAAAAAAAATCTTTTTTACATCTGAAACGAAAATTTAATTAACAGAAATGCGGAAGCGAAAGTACATAATTAAACAAAATCTGAATCTTCACCAGCCCAGAATTGCTCTTGCTCTTCTTCTTCTACCTGCTCTTCATTCTTATCTGGGTGGAGAAGTAAGGGGGTGAGTGTTTGGGGAAACACTCAGCAAGTGGGGGATACCATTCGAGCATACAAAATATACTTATACATATACTGAATAACAGATTTCAGACAGAGCTTAGACAGATCAGAGCATAGCATAACAGAGCATAGCATGGCATAACAGAGCATAGCATAGCATAACAGGGCATAGCATAGCATAACAGAGCATAGCCTGACAGATAGCACTGATGATTACTTCGTATCTATGGTTTACTGATCAGTCCCTAAGTTTTACTCCTCTAAGGGGTCGAGGCCATTAGTTACACCAAGTAACCCAGAACTCCGAAATATTCCGTAAACCCATATAACGACAGAATCGTGTCTATGGTTTACTGATCAGTCCCTAAGTGTTGCTCCTCTAAGGGGTCGAGGCCATTAGTTACACACAGTAACCCAGAATTCCGAAATATTTCGTAAACCCATATAACGACAGCAAAAATCAGCGCAAACGGAGTTTGAAACGGAATAGAGATTTGAACGGAAAGGTGCTCGAATAGTAGACGAAAAACTGAACCTTAAACAGAATAATATATATATGTATATACATATATCAAACGAATATTTTACTTAGCAAAAGCCCACTTACAAATCTGAAGTCTGAATCTGGAAAAAGTGTGAAATCTGAAAAATCTGGCGGTTCCAAAAATGCAGGAATCAATCAGCCCTTTGCCAAAATTCTGGTGTACGACACTGGGTTTCAACTTGTGCAGGAATTCAACTGAGAACTTTGGCAGAGTTGCAGCGTGAGAGTTTATTGCTTTACTGAGTGAATTTTTGAAATGCTTGTGAGGAAGAATCGGTGATCATAGTGTGGTATTTATAGGTGTTGAGAAGGTAATCAAAGGCCTGTCATTTAAGGCTTTAATTCTCTGCCTTTATGGCCATAAAATGGCTGTTACGAATGCACAATTTAATCCCTTGAATTAAGAGGTGTAATTGCCCATAAATCCTCCTAATTTGACGGTTAAATTGAGAAATCTCGCCTTGTAATACTGCTGGAATTTGTGAGCCAAAAATCTAAATTTTTGCGTCGTCGAATGAGATTCTGCGTCGTTAAATGTGAATCTACGTCGCTAAATCGCCAGCTGCTGAATTCGCGTCGCTAAATGTCCAACTGCTTATTTTTGCGTCGCTAAATGTAAATCGGCGTCGCTAAATCCGATTCTGCGTCGCTAAATCCGATTCTGAGTCGCTAAATCGTCAACTGCTGAATTTGCGTCGCTGCTGAATTTGCGTCGCTGAATGGCCAACTGCTGAATTTGCGTCGCTGAATGGCCAACTGCTGAATTTGCGTCGCTGCTGACTTTGTGTCGCTGAATGGCCAACTGCTGAATTTGCTTCGCTGCTGACTTTGCGTCGCTGAATGGCCAACTGCTGAATTTGCGTCGCTGCTGAATTTCGACCAGCAGGTGATTTTCGACCAGCAGCTGAATTTCGACCAGCAGGTGATTTTCGACCAGCAGCTGAATTTCGACCAGCAGCTGATTTTTTTTTTTTTTTACGCTTTATTTCCTGAGTACTAATTTTTGGGTTTCCCAAGTGATTTCCGCAACACCCTTCGTGAATTTCTCTCAATACATACCTGGCCTCGTCGGGACCCAAGCACTTCAGTAGGGGCCATGAGAAAGACCTCTTATACAATTGATCATCCAATATGACGAAGCGCAGCCCTCGGCATCTAATCTCCTGAGCACGCCGAGGGTCACCGGGCACGTACCATTCGTAGAATATATTCCAAGATATCATGTCGTCAGTCTGGAGGCCGGTTATTTTTCCATGATTTTGCCCGTCCTGATATACCTGCGACACCAATTCCTTCCCTTGCACTTCTTCCCCCGAGGATGGAGAAAGAGAACTAGTCATCCTCGCGAGCTTGTCGACCTTTTCATTGCTTTCCCGAGGTATCTGCTCCAGAACTACCTCAGAAAATGTTTCCATTAACTTGCTCAGTGCCTCCGCATACTTCACCATTTTCTAATTTTTGATATCGAACTTCCCATTGCTCTGTTGAACTATCAATTGGGAATCAGAATTTACCCGAGCTATCCCCATGTTCTTAGCTACTCGGAGCCCAATAAGCAAGACCTCATACTCTGCTTCATTATTGGAGGCCTTGAAATCAAGAGTGATCGCCAGACTTGTTTCTTCCTCCCAGAGGGACACCAGGAATATCCTGACGCCACTTTCAGTCAAGCAAGAGGACCCATATACATAGACCTTCCACCTATCCTCCTGCTCGAGGTGCACAGTTTCTGCTAAGAAATCTGCTAATGCTTGTGCTTTGATTGTTGCCCGAGGTTAGAACTGTATGTCATATTCACTGAGCTCGGTAACCCACTTGACAAGTCTCCCAGAGGCGTCGGGATGAGATACAATCTGCCCTAAGGCGCTGTTGGTGAGCACGATGATGGGATGAGATAGAAAATACGGCCTGAGACACCGAGCTGTGATAACCAAAGCCAGAGCCAACTTCTCCTGCGTAGTGTAATTCAGTTCGGCCCCTTTCAAAGCATGGCTCACAAAATATAATGGCTGATGCGTCTGTCCTTCCTCCCGAACGAGAACTGAGCTAGCTGCTAGTGGGGTGACGGTCAGATATACAAACAACGGTTCCCCGAACTCTGGCTTGTTGAGAACCGGCAATCCCTTCAGATACTGTTTCAACTCTTGAAAAACCTTCTCACTATGTTCATTTCATTCAAAATGCTTGGCCTTACGGAGTATTTTGAAGAAAAGGAGACTCTGGTCGACCGACCTCGAGATAAATCGGGAGAGAGAAACAATCCTCCCTGTTATGGGTGGCAAAATGTAACCCAACCCGATAACCCGACCCGTAAAAAACCGGGTTAGGGTTGGGAATTTTCGGGTTCGGGTCAGTTTGGGTTGAACCTGAAATCTGACCCGGAATTTTTTTGGGTTCGGGTTGTTATCGGGTTGACCTGATTAAGTGGGCTTGCTTTAATGATTGACTGATCAAATAATAAGTTCTAACCCCTAGTTTTGAATTCATTGTATTTTTCCAATCGCTCTATGATCTGTTGCTCACTTCAGCCGCCGTTCACCTATGTTGCTCAACAAAGAAGGGGATCCAGCTGGATGTGGTGGTAAGTATTACAATCTATTAGCAGAATGAGTTCACAATCTATTGATCTTGAGGATAGCGTGGATGGTGCACCAGCTCACGATGTACATGCAAGTGATGAAAGTGGTAATAATTCTCAAGGGAAGGCTTCCGAAAGTGGCAAAAGAAAGAGAATGATGAGATCAACATGGTGGCAATATTTCGAGATGCTCCGTAAAATAGAGGGAGAAGATTTGCGTTGCAAATGTAAATCATGTGGGATTACATATAAAGCAGATAGTAGCATGGGTGCAGGTAATCTCCGACGCCATATCCTTAATCAGTGTCCTAGGAAGAAAACTCGTAACATCAAGCTTTATTAGAACAAGGTGATAAAACTCTTGCCATTAGGTCACAAAAATTCAGCCAGGAAAGATTTAGGGAGTTTCTAATCTTAGCCATTGTGAGGCATGATTTACCATTTCAGTTTGTGGAGTACAATGCAATTAGATCGATTTTTACCTATTTGGAACCTCAAGTCAATCATTTCACTAGAAACACTGCAAGGGCTGATATTCTCAAGATGCATAAAAATGAATGCAGTAAACTAGCTCAAGAAATGCGTTCATGCCCTGGAAAAATTTGTTTCACTTCTGATTTGTAGACTTCAATTGCAACGGATGGTTATATATGCTTGACAACACATTTCATCGATTCTAATTGGGTTTTACAAAAAAAAGGTTATAAATTTCTCTTACATGCCTCCACCTCACTCTGGCATTGCATTATGTGATAAAATTAATAGTTTATTCAATAGTTGGGGAGTTTAGAGAAAAGTTTTCACAATCACTTTAGACAATGCTGTTGCAAATGATGTGTTTGTTGGCCTTTTAAGGGATACTCTTGGTTTAAATTGTTCATTGGTAAGCGGTTGTGAGTTTTTGCATGTCCATTGTTGTGCACATATTCTCAATTTAATTGTGCAAGAAGGCTTGAAAAGAATTGATATCTCTGTAGATAAGATTCGTGAATGTGTCAAGTATGTGAAAGGCAGTCAAGTGAGAAAACAAAAGTTTGTAGAATCTGTTACCCAAACTTCACTCGAATCTAAGAAATCACTGGGCAATACGTTCCTACTAGATGGAATTCTACATACTTGATGCTTTCTAGTGCTATTTACTATCGAAGTGCTTTTAAACATTTGATATTGGCTGATACTAATTTTGTACATTGTCCATCGATTGATGAGTGGGGACAAGTTGAAAAGATATGCAAATTCCTTGAGGTTTTCTGTGAGACAACCAGTTTGTTTTCTGGAGTGAAATATCCTACCGCCAACCTTTACTTCCCTCGTATTTTTACGGTTCAGCTGACATTAATTCAAGCCATGAAAAGTTCTGATGATTTCATGAGATCAATGGCTGATCGAATGTTCCATAAATTTGACAAGTATTGGAAAGACTATAATATTTTGTTTGCCATTGCTGTGATAATTGATCCAAGGTTCAAGATGCAGTTTGTTGAATTTTGTTACATCAAGTTGTATGGACATGGTAGTAACGAAATAAGCCTTGTAAGGTCAAAATTAGTTTTTTTATTCGAGGAGTACATGGTCAACAGTCCAAAGCTAAGTACTAACAACACATCTTCAAGTTCTCGTGGTAGCTTTGGAGATAATGCTTCTCCTGCTCTAATTGCAGGAAGTGGATGCATGGATGTTTTCAAGGTACCGCTGATAATGCTTTCTTTGTTAAATATTTTTACGTTTTATTAAAAATATATTTCATTTATCGTGTAGGAATTTGATAGCTTTCAAAGTTTGGAATTCAGTGGCATTGCTCAAAAGACTCAATTAGAGCTTTATTTGGATGAAACAAAAATTGATAGATCTGTAAAATTGGATGTTCTTGCATTTTGGAAAGCTCACCAATTTAAGTATCCTGAACTTGCACAAATGGCCAGAGATGTCTTGACTGTTCCAATTTCTACCGTTGCCGTTGCTTCTGAATCGGCTTTTAGCGTTGGTGGTAGGATACTTGACCAATATCGCAGTGCAATGAAACCTGAAGTTGTTGAGGCATTGGTTTGTTGTAGAGATTGGTTAATTGGAGAGAAGGGTAAGTGGTTTCTGGTTTGTCTTCTTTATCTTCATTTTATATTTTGTTTGTTTTAACTTTCTTTTATACATATATATAGAAAATACTGAAGTTGGGTTGGAAGATTTGACTGAAAATATTATGAATCTGTTCATAACTGAGGATGCTGGATCGAATACCACTACCACAGATAATCAGTGATTTTGGTGAATAATGAGTTACTTAAAGAGTTAAAGTTTGATATTTAAATGTTTTCCAGCAATTATATTTTAATTTTTTAACTTTGTACATTGTTTCAGGTATGGACATTCACACTTGCAACTTCCACTCACTCGTGTTTTTCAGTATTAATATCTGATTTTGGCATGCAGCATGCTCACGTATTTGAATGATTCTAGTTTGATGAATTAGAGATTTGCTATTTCTAGATAAGATTTATTAGCCTGCATTTTCCATCATTTTGCTGTATAAATTTATGGTTCTTGAGGAGATGAGGAGATGTATACTGTACTCCATTCCATTTGTGTTTGAATTGTGTTCTATAAACAACTACTAAATCTTTGATTAAAAATTTCTTATTTCAATTGGAATGTTTGTTAATTGAGTTCTGTAAAGAACTAATGTTTTGGAATGTTTATTTTCTTGTTCATATTTGTATAAAAGTATATTCTTTATTTAAATATTCTGGGTTATCGAGTTATACGGGTAGTATCGGGTTCGGGTCAGGTTCGGGTTAGAAATATTTTTGTTGTTTTTTATCCCAACCCGACCTGAACCCACTCGATCCACCCAAATTGACACCCCTACTCCCTGTCAACCTCTGGACCTCTTGAATATTCCGATGACACATTGAAGCAAAGGCTCGCACCTTCTCCGGGTTAGCTTCGATCTCCCGATGAGTGACCATGTATCCCAGGAACTTTCCTGTCCGAGCTCCAAATAAGCATTTGCCGGGGTTCAGTTTGATTTGATAGTCCCGAAGAGTACGGAAGGTCTCCTCCATGTCAGATATAAATTATTCTCCTCCCGAGACTTCGCCAGTCTATCATCAACATACACCTCCACATTCCGCTCGATCTGATTCTTGAACACCTTATCCATCAGCCTTTGATAAGTTGCCCATGCATTCTTAAGTTCGAAGGACATGACGACATAACATAAGGTTCCGTCTGCTGTAATAAAACTGACCTTACGCTGATCTTCCTCGGCCAGTGGAATCTGATGATACCCCTGATAGGCATCCAGGAAACTGAGCAGCTTGTGTCCTGAGGTGGAATCAATGAGCTGATCAATCCTGGGAAGCGTATAACAATCTTTGGGGCAGGCCTTGTTCAGATCTCTAAAGTCTACACACATCCTCCATTTTTATGTAGCCTTAGGTATCAGAACAAAATTAGATAACCAGGTAGGGAAGTGTACCTCTCTTATATTCCCCGTCTGCAATAGATCCCCGACCTGACTCCGGATCACCACGTCCTTCTTGGGCCCAAAGTGTCTCCTCTTCTGGATAACTGGTCGAGAGCTCGGGTCAATATTCAGTCTATGCTTCATTACCTCGCGCCTGACCCCCTTTAGATCGGTAGGGGACCAGGCGAACACATCTTTGTTCCTCTCCAGACACTGGGCCAACTGTTCCCGTATATCCTCCGGAAGAGTCTTAGCTATCTTCACAACCCCAGCTGGAGGAACGATGACTACTTATTCATCCTCGTCCTCAGTATTCAACTGAAAATCTTCCCCAACCATATTCACGCCTATGTCTTCCCGAGCCCTAGGATGATCTTGGGCCCAAGACTTAGCAATTTTCTGCTCCACTCTTACCTCTTCCACATAACACTTCCTCACCATCTTTCGATCCCCGAGGACTTCTCCCACTGAATCTCCAACTGGGAACTTAATCTTCTAATGCAAGACCGAAGCCACGGCCATGAACGTAGCCATGGCGGGTCTTCCCAGGATGACGTTGTAGGAAGAAGGTGAATCTACCACAGTGAACTCGACGACCTTAGTCTTCCTAAATTTCCCTGATCCAAGTGAGAGGGGCAACTGAACAACCCCCACTGGCTGCAAAGAGTGACCGATAAACCCGAACAGAGGTGTGTTCACTGGCTCCATGCGATACTCCCCGAGGTCCATTTGATCGACAGCGCCCTTGCAGAATACATTAACCGAGCTTCCAGAGTCCACAAAGAATCCGGCCACCTCATAATTTGCAATCATTGCCCGTTTAACCAGAACATCATTGTGCGCTTCAACATCCACTGGTAAGTCCTCGGGGCCGAATGAGATAATAGGCCTCGAGCGCCTGTTTTCAACCTCCATGGCTTCCATTCGACGACACCGCTCCTTCCTCGCCCTATTGGAGTCCCCATCCGTAGGTCCTCCTGAAATCATGTTGTTAACTCCCCGAGGCTGGGGTGATCTCTGTTCTCCTCGGGAAGGGCCCCGATCCTGACTCCGCGGTGTCTTCTATTGCTCTGAGGGCCTTTTATCCTGTCGCCAGTTTTCTCCTGCTCGGGTCCCCTTCTCCCCCCGAGGTTGTCCATCCCCTACTAGCGCTGCCCGCACGTCGAGGTTACTTTGTATAATACGCTCCAACTCATTGTCCCAGTGTCGACATTCCGAGGTGGTGTGACCATAATCCCTGTGAAAATCACAAAACTTATCTGACCTGAGATTTCTCGGGGCCCCATCACTCCCCCGAGGTCGTTGCACTACCTTTCGGTCATCACAAACCTCCAGAGCTCGAACCCTGTTCACCTTCAACGGTGTTAGAGCAGTGAATTCTCCCAATAGCAAAGGAGGTTCTTGCCTGGATGGCCTCGGGGCTGGCCTCTCTGCCCGAGTGTCCCGACCAGCCCGAGGTGGTGGCCTCTGCTCATTTCTTCTCGAGGACTGTATTTCCTCCACATTGATATATTTTTTTGCTTTCGTGAGGAGTTCGTCAAATGTTGGATCTGTTTTGACAGATCCTGATTAAGTTTTGAATTACACAAAACCTGTTATTGTGATTCTAACAATTCCATTTAAGCGTACAGATTTTAGGAACGAAGAAGACGATCAGCAGCAGCTATATTTGTACAGCAGATTGGTTCGCAATATAAACAATCAGCAGTTGGTTTGGTGTTCATATAATCGGCAGTTGAATTAGCAATGGAGACGTCCAGAGTTGATTCAGTTGTTCGTAATCAGGCGGAGGCCAAGTTAAATCAGCTGGAGCATGATGAGCCAGCTGAAACGATGACAACCAGCTGATAGTACTAAAAAGCGAAGTGAACCAGCTGGTACAGAGGAATTAAGAAGCTTGCTGGAGAAAGCTATCGAAGAAGAAGATTCGAGTTATAAGTACTGCTGACGAATCTGTTAGCAGTCGCAAAGTTATAAGTACTGTTGATGAATCTATCAACAGTCGCTATTCAGGAAGCAAGAAGAAGAAGAAGAATCGCAAGCTGGAGCTGGATTGACGAAGAAGATCAGCTGGAGCGTAAAGCGTAGATGACATCAGCAGTGACGTCATCATTCAGCAGGAGGCTACAGTGATCAGCAGATGAAGATTCAGCAGAGAGCCTCAACCAGCAGTTGGTATTTGGAGTTGGCGATTTCAAAACGATGTCGCATGAATAAGTTGGAACGACAGCGTTTTGCATTCGCAATATCAATCAGCAGAAGAAGCGAAACAAAAGACGATGCGACGTCGTACTGGAGATTCAGCAGATGGATTAGTGTTGATGACGTCATCGGTGACGTCATCATATTCAGCAGATGGTTTGAGAGAGCAGTCGCAAGAATCAGCAGGTAGCTTGCATCCAGACGCAAGAGGAAGCGACGTCGTAGAGGAGATATTCAGTCGCAAGCTACTATTCATCAGCAGATGCTATTTGAAGATAGCGATAGCAAAACGATGTCGTTTACATAAGTTGATACGACAG
>KQ989520.1:1827-19057 GCA_001598015.1 Dorcoceras hygrometricum | reverse complement strand
TCTCATCTGCTGAATCTTCATCTGCTGATCACTGTAGCCTCCTGCTGAGTGATGACGTCACTGCTGATGTCATCTACACTCTACGCTCCAGCTGATCTTCTTCATCAATCCAGCTCCAGCTTGCGATTTGAAATCTTCTTCTTCTTGAATAGCGACTGTTGATAGATTCATCAACAGTACTTATAACTTTGCGACTGCTAACAGATTCGTCAGCAGTACTTATAACTCGAATCTTCTTCTTCGATAGCTTTCTCCAGCAAGCTTCTTAATTCCTCTGTACCAGCTGGTTCACTTCGCTCTTTAGTACTATCAGCTGGTTGTCATCGTTTCAGCTGGCTCATCATGCTCCAGCTGATTTAACTTGGCCTCCGCCTGATTACGAACAACTGAATCAACTCTGGACGTCTCCATTGCTAATTCAACTGCCGATTCTATGAACACCAAACCAACTGCTGATTGTTTATATTGCGAACCAATCTGCTGTACAAATATAGCTGCTGCTGATCGTCTTCTTCGTTCCTAAAATCTGTACGCTTAAATGGAATTGTTAGAATCACAATAACAGGTTTTGTGTAATTCAAAACTTAATCAGGATCTGTCAAAACAGATCCAACAATCTCTTCCTTTTTGATTTACACAAAACCTCAAATCAACGATGCATGTTCTAACATCAAACATCTTCGGGGGCTTTTTGATCGGGGACTTGAAGAAATCGTCCCCTCGCAACCCCTGGGTGAAGGCCCCGATCAGAAGATCCGGCGTGGCGGATGGCACCTCAATAATATTTCTGTTAAAATGCCGGATATATTCCCGAAAACTCTCCTGTTCTTTCTATTTTACCGTAAATAAATTCAGCATCGTCATCGATTGCTTCTTGCTACTGGCAAACTGATGAAGGGACGCCTGGCTGAAATCCTGAAAACATTTGATACTCCCAGTTGGCAAGAGATTAAATCACTGTTGTGCAATCGGACCAGAATGGTAAGAAAGACTCTGCACTTGATAGGATCAGCATAATGGTGGAGGAGTGCGGCGTTCTCAAACCGTGATAAGTGTTCCTCGGGATATCCCATCCCGTCATACTCTCCTACATTTGAAAACTTGAAGTGCTGAGGTAACTCAGCAGCCAGTACCTCAGTAGAGAAGGACACCTCCCGAGCAGGTGGGGGAGGAGGTGCCGAGCTTCTTTCCTCCCTTAGTCGTGCAATTTCCTCCCGAAGCTTCCTTATCTCCTCAGATTGTTGATCGGGCAGCGGGTGCGACTCAGGTCGATTTGCCAATATTCGTTCCACAGTAGTCGCTACCAGCTGAGCTATCTGGGCCACAGTGAGATTGGGGTTCTCCGACCCCTGAGACATACTCTCTGTGCGGCTGATTTCTCCAGTACCCTGAGCTCTAGTTCTCTTTGGTGGCATCTTGTCTTCTTACTTCTACGCTTCCCACAGACGGCGCCAATTGATGTAGCCAAATTATTTCAGCCGAGAGCTACCACCACGTCGAGATCTCGAGCGCCGAGTCGTCGGGCGTCTGGCACTGGAGGATGGGTATTGCTTCTCCTTGATGTCTGCAACCACAAATCACAGGTCAGAAGGCGCCGGAAGTGTGTCCGACAAAGCCCCTCCGATGCTTAAGTCAGGCAGGATACGAGAGCGAAAGATAGCAGGGAGAATATATATGCTTGGTGCAAAAGAATGCTAGAATGTTGTGTGTGAATGAATGAGGCGTACCTTGGTATTTATAGAGGGGTTAGGCGGTGGAAAGGAGAATATCTCGGCGAATATTCGCCTGCGCCGGGTATCTCGAGCAAGATCATCTCCACGATCCTCGGGGATCTCGTCGTCTAAATTAGGAAAGACGTATCATCCCTGGATTCTTCAAATAAGGAAAGACGTATCTGGGCTGGATTCTGGTAGATATGACACTGTCCTCGGAAAACATTCTCGATCTGAGCACAAGTCCTCGGGCCAACATCCGATCACATGGCCGAAAAAAAAGCAAGGCTATGGATACCATGACCGATCACCATCAACAAAGAAGAATCTTTCTAAACCACTTCGGGAGTCTTCAGGAGATTTCCCGATCTTGGCAGCATATGTCGAGCCTAGAGTGCGCTGCTCGATCCTCGAATCTCGAGGTGATAACAGGGGCATCAAAGAATATAGATTGAAAAACTCCATGGAGTAGTAAAATATAGTTAGATAAATAGTATCTATAATTGATCAACCCGACGCTCGAGATCCCGACGTGATGGTAGCTCTCGACTGAGATAATTTGGCTACATGAAATTGATCAACTAACAAAGTTAGTAAAAAAAATAAGTTTTTTAAATCTTACAAGACTTCAAGTGTTGCATATAGTTCGATCTCAAAACAAGGATAATTGTTCTTAACAATTAATCTTTGGATAATTACACCAGCAACTTATGGAGAGCGAATGTGTGATCACATAGAAAGTGTTGACAATTACTCTCTTTGTAATGTTATTATTTTATGAAGGATAAACCAAGATAAATACATCTTGATTAACCTATCCGTCTGTTTTCATTATCATCCTTCCAATGAAAGGAAATTTTTCAAGATTCCCTGCTATTACTAAGGGAACATCTAATGCCACGATGAAAACAAATTCCATTTATAGTCTTAGATTCTAATTACTGGATTGTTGTGTCCGTAATTGAAGGTCTTATCTAACATTTATCCCCATCTTTGGATTGTGTCTTCAAATAATTTTAAACTCTACGATAATCCCGATGCCACGTTCCAGTTGCTAGCACGAATAATTGTTGCCTCAACAAGGATTAGGTACTATATTGTATCTGTATCAAGTTAGCAAAAAATCTGATTCACGTAATTTCTACATCAATATATTTAATATAAATACAATAAATTAATGACGTGGACTACAGCATGTATTATTGTTGGAGCTATTTAAGAGGTGAGGTAATACAGCGGTGGACCGACCATGTGCATGGGTGGACTGAAGATGTTGGGCCCACTGTACTCCACAATTTAACTCTTTGGGCTTAAGCCCGTTAGAATTTGATTCCGATGTAACGAAGTAGCGTCTTTTTATGGGCCCCCTTCTGTCTTATCTGCACATTAAGATTCGTACTTTTCTAAGCCCACAAAAATAAATAGCTCGCTTTTGTCAGCTCATACTTTCAGGAATGCACTCCTGATTGACCATTGGCATGAAAATCAAATATTATTCTTGTCCTTTTTTTTAAAAAGATTTAACAAATTTTTGTTTTAAGGACATTTAAACTAGTGTTGCCTCAAATTTAATATAGTATATATAAAAGATGGCATTATTTCATGCTTGAATTAAATGACCTGTTTTCTAATTCAAAAAATCGAAACGAATAAATTGTAAAAAGTGAGTAAAATGTTATACTAAAATATTGAGCTAAGTTGGTTAGAGAACATTTTTTAAAAATTATGAGAGATATTAGATTAGTTGAAATAGAAAGTATAGGTTGGATCTCCACGGACGAATAGAAAAAAGTCTATAGGTTGTTTGATAATGGTCAAGTTAAGTTACTTGTTCCACCTGGACTGTGGAGATATGATAATCACTAGAAGCGGGGATGCGGAGATATATTCAATAATGCTATGTGCTCTAATTCATGTTACTTTGATATTTGAATAGTAGACAAACACGCATATTGAAAAAAAGATGAATATTCGATGGTAAACTTAAGAATAGGGGTGTCAAACTCTGACCCGACCTGAAAACCCGACCCGAAAGAAATCAGGTTCGGGTTGAGACATTTCGGGTTGGTTCGGGTTCGGGTCGGGAAATTTTTAAAATTTTTTACCCAACCCGACCCGACCCGAACCCACCCGATCCACCCAAATTAACACTAAAATGTAACCCAACCGGCAACCCAACCCGAACCACCCGAAAAAAATAGGTTCGGGTTGATACATTTGGGTTTGGTTTGGGTTCGGGTTCGGAATTTTTTTAAAAATGTTTACCCAACCCGATCCGAACCCACCGACTCACCCGAATTGATACCCCTACTTAAGAAGGCCATTAAGATTTTCTATATTACAGCATTGTTCGATCATCGGACTTCGTTGCTCGAGAAACTTTCTTGAGATCCTGACACAATGGGTATTCAATTGAGACATTTTTCAATGTATAAGTATAATACATTTAGTGATATAGATAAAAGACTACTAAAAGTGACTGACGAATAGATGGAAATATAGAGAAATGAAGTTAGCAAGTATGTTGATAATAAAAACACGGTGATTTGGTCAAAAAGATCCCTTAGTCTACTCGGATGAGGTCTCAACTCTCAAGACCCATGTGATTTGAAATGAACCTACTTAACTAGTTTAGATATAAACTTTCTACACCAATAATCGAGTGAATTGCTCCCAATGTATGGGGTAGGACCCTAAAAACCAAAGAATGCCTTTTCAGTCCAAAACTTGGAAAACTATACACATGACCATCATTACTTTTAAAATTGTTTAAAAAAAAGAGGTGGTTCTTCATATTTAGTCCAAACACACCACTAAAAATTGTTTTCCAATAATTACAATTAAGCCAAAAAATACGATCCATCAAATATTGATCAATGTCAATCTATGTTTCTTTGAACTCCCCGGCACTTTTTTGGAATTTAATAAAATGGAGTATATTATATAATGAAATTAAATAAAAGGTATTGGAGTGAATTTTTAAAAAAAAAAAAACAGGAAAGAAATTAATTATGTGACGAGTTAAGTAATAACCGTGCATGCGGCTGGCTGCGATGAATTAAAGTGAAATATAAATGCGCAGTGATCTAGTGTGCAGGCCAATTATTAATTTTACGACTCTTTAATATATACATAGTCCCAGTAATTATGGAGTTTCTGATCCAACAAATTACAATTATTTGGGTTGAACGTTGATTTGGGTGTAGATGTCAATCAATTAATTGAACCATTTGAAACTCGGCTTATAATTTTACATCTGATTAGAAAATGAGTCTCTATACATCAAGTTTAAAAAACTTTATTATAGTTCACCTAGATTATAGTTTATTATCATATACGTTGAATTATAATAATTGTCCCTATTACGTAAAGCGATCGACCATGACGTTTGGGTTACTATACGGTTTAAAAGATTGGAGTTGCACTCTTACCACCAACTATAGCTTTTGGTAAGCGTTCGGTCCAACAATTGATATTCGAGTCCAAGGTCATACGTTTGATTCCAAGGAGTGTAATTATTGGGAAATTGATAGTTGAAGTTCAATGATTGTCCCTGTTAGATACATTAATTGAACCGTGTCGCTTGAGTTGCTATATGATTTAAGAGATTTGAGTTGCATTATTACCACCAGCTATAGCTTTAGTAAAGCGGCGAATGCTCCGTGCAACGATATAAATACCTATAATTGATGTGTCAACTGTTGTTATCTCAATATTGAGATAAAACAGTAACTTAAATATAATATGGTAATTTTTTGTAGAAGTTTTCACTTGATAAATGATAGGTCGGCTTCATCCAAGTCATCAGAAGAGACGAACTATGCTTTTCTCAATTTCTCCATATAGCCTCATTTATGATTATTTTCTAATAACCTCATTTATATATAATTACAGTAAAATTAAACGGCGTAAACATATGAAATTTATGACCAGAAATAGGTATTCAAATACATGAAAAGAACTATATTTATTATTTAAACATAAATTAGTTGACATGAATATGAAAGGACAAAATTGTAGGCCTTAATGGGAATTACTGGTATTAGCTTTCATTTTAAAGTGGCAACCGGGTTGTTAGAGAATTTCTTTCTTTTTCCTTTTTTTTTTCACAATCTGAAAAAATGGTACGCGAACAATAATGTTTAATTGTGCACAAATTTCTTTAATAAGCATTCCAAATGCGAAAGTTTATTACATCATCAATCAAAGAGTCGCAAATGGTAGGAGTGTCTATTTAAATGGTAAAAACAGAAAAAATTGACTGAACATAAGTTTGATTTAGTCGGTTTGTTTCAAACTTTTTCTAGTCAGATTTTATATATATAGGAAAAACTGTAAAAACCAAAAGCTACAGGTGTTAGCCAAGGTGCAAATTTATTCCCTTATAATATGGCAACGCAGAGTGCACCTATTGTGTGAGTTAAGGTTGGACTGTTAGACCCATGAGTTAGGGGAGGTACGTGTCTAACTACTGGTGCTGTCTCATTTCCCTTAGAGATCACTCTTAGTACCCTTTCTCGATCGATGATCATATCCTCAGCATAGGTAGTATTACCCGTTAAGAACTGAAGTAACACTTTACAGCTCATCTGACCAACCAAATCAAGCGATACTATGTCAGCAGCTTGACGTATGAGAGCTTCCCAGGAGGTCACACATCCGAATACTGCTCTCACCCTCGCACGTCTATTCATTATTTTTTCCTTCCTACTATTAAATTTATTATCCAACTTCACCCCTCTTAATAACAGTGGTTTGACAGTGAGTTTTTATTATATATATTATTTAAATTGTTTCAGGCATAAATCTGACATTTTTAAAGATTTTCAAATTTTCAGAGTCGATTTTATATTTGAAAACACGCAAATTCAATTCAATCATATTTAAACATGTAAGGCTCATATTCTTATATTATGTTTATCTATAGTTGGGGTGAACATTTATAGGTGATATTAATACGGGGATGAATGACATACTGAGAAGTTCGTTCGTCAAGATGCTAACGTTGCATCGTTTGATCTAGAGTATGCCGTAAAATAATGATTTCAGATCTTAACGGGTAAAATATTATATCTGCTAAGGATATGACGACTGTAGTGGAAATGTAAGAATGATATCTAAGATAAATGGACAGCATCAATTAATAATTAGACACACACCCCATGACTCCCTGTGCTAACAGCCCGACCTTAACACGTGCAATAGTACACTCTGCGTTGACATATGTATAAAGAAAATAAAGTTGCACATTGGCTAACAGCTATAGTTTTTGGTCTACTGGTATGTGTTTCATCTTAACAGTTGTTATTCAGGTCAAGTGTTTGAGTCTCCTAAAAAGCAAATTTCCATATTTCTTGGGGGATACTGGGTTAAGCGTACATTTATGAGAGTATTAATGATATAAATGACCTAACGAGAAGTTCTCGTACGTTAAGATTGCTGAGTATATGACCTCTTTAGGGGAAGCATAAAATTGATCTATAAGAGAAATAAGATAACAACAACAATTAGATGGACACTTACTCATACAACGAACCTAATAACCCGATTCCAGCAAAAACCATTGTACACTCCACTCGTACGTATTAAGGAAATAAGCGCTTCAATTAGAAGCTACTTTTAAACAAAAAAAAAAAGAACGCATCACTTTATTGAATAAATTGAAATAAAATAATGTTTTAAGATTTGGAAAAATAAAATGGTAAGCGGAGATTGGCAATTAATCCATCCGCCGACAATCCCCAAAAAAATATATAATTAATTTAATAATAATACAATCATAAAACTCATTTTTAATGAGACAGAGGCAATTAAATGTATGCTGCCCGTAGGGTATACTTTTTTATACTAATTATATCTTGGCTTATATTTAAAGCACACACTCGTCTCAAACTGTATTGCCACGGAACCCTCTCCATCTCCCTTTCCTCACACCCCATCTCTCCCCATATCATGTTACAGTCCTTGTTTTTAAATTCTTATTCAAATGAATGAATAGATAATTTTGCAAGATCGATCGAGAAATTGTCGTACATTTTCCGCGAAAATGGGCCGATCCCCTTGTTGCGATAAAGTCGGGTTGAAGAAAGGTCCATGGACAACCGAAGAAGATCAGAAGTTGCTGGCTTACATTGAGGAACATGGCCATGGCAGCTGGCGAGCCTTGCCGGCCAAAGCTGGTGATTTGTTTTCCAGTGTTTTAGGGCAACTTGCATCCCACATCCGAGCATAAATCTTCTGTAACAAACCCTCCTGTTGTCTGGTTTATATGAGTATGACATACATGAATACAAACCTTGTAACAGAAGATCTCGCACGGATGTAACTTTTTCTCCATTTTCTAGGGATAAGAATATGCTGAACTTCGAAAAATGTAGCGAAGTACACGATTACTTGCTAACTTAAGGGTGTTTTATGTACAAACTCGAACAGGATTAGAGAGATGTGGGAAAAGCTGCAGACTAAGGTGGACTAATTACTTGAGGCCCGATATCAAACGAGGAAAATTCACTTTGCAAGAAGAACAGACCATCATTCAGCTCCATGCTCTCTTGGGGAACAGGTGAAAACAATTTGACAAAAGAGAATTCATGCAAATGTTTCTTGCAAACTAGTCAACTAACAATAATTTGAATCTCATGAATTTTTACAACTGTCATTATTTGGACTACTATTTATGGATAGAGAAAAGACTCATTAATTATTCTCTAATGTGTCAGAGTTTTGATAAGAAGCAGCAGCATTCATTGTTGGTCTCACTGCTTTTGCCAGCTTCTGTCTCGAATTTATTTTAAATTGCAGTATCCAGCTGATTTTTCACTGCTGGAAAATCTGGAAAAATATATCGTCATCATTTGTTTTCTTTTCCTTTCATGTCATCACTCTTTTGCTGGGATGTTGACTTAAGTACATGATATATATGATATTGCTGAATCGAGAGTCTAACTAGAGGATGGATATTATATGCAGGTGGTCGGCCATTGCCACACATCTCCCCAAAAGAACAGACAACGAGATTAAGAATTATTGGAACACGCATCTTAAGAAACGGTTGGCCAAGATGGGTATTGATCCGATCACCCATAAGCCCAAGAACGACGCCCTTGTGTCCCGCGATGGGGACATGAAGAGCTCGGCCAATCTCAGCCATATGGCTCAGTGGGAGAGCGCTCGGCTCGAAGCTGAAGCACGACTGGTCAGGCAATCCAACCTTCGTTCGGCTAATACTAATTCCGTTCAGGTTCTACTTCAAGTTAATACTTTAATTTCATTTTATATTATGCATAAAGCCCTTCAGGTTATAATATTCAAACTCAAAGTAAAAGGACTTAACTTTAGTTGGCGGAATTTATTAAATAATTCATAAAACATTGTTTAAGAAATAAATTATTAACATTTTTGAATAAATTTTCTTTGAACAACTTAAATATATTACTATGTTTATTATCAAATTACCGAAAGGTATAAAAATAATAATCGGAAGAACATATATTATTTTGGAAAAAAAAAATATTTTTGAAATAAATATTTAATCACGTATCTCTGAAAAAAATTGCTGGATAAAATTTATCAAAATGTATGGAGATATTACGGGGATTTAAGAAAAAATTATGAATGTTTTGGAGAAGTTATTAAATAAGAGATTTTTAAAAAATTAGGACAAATTTTTAAAAACATATTATAAGCTGTAAAATAAATTATTTTCAAAGGATATAAGCATTATTTTTTTATCAATAAATACCAAGTGCTTATAAATTCAGCCGATAGTTGGAACTTAAATATTAGTTATACCTGATCGAGCTCTACTTATTTCCAACTGAAAATTCCATTATTTTTCGAAAAATATTTATTAGATTTCTTTCAAGTAATTGGCTGACTGTCTAGTCTAGTATTCTAGTCTTCTACAAGGAAATGTGTAACTTCTAAGTTTATAAGTATATTCATTCATTTATTTATTAATTTCATATTTTATACAGCAGCTTAAATATTCTGTAGAAAACTAGCAATCTATTGGAAAAATTATATTTACAAGTTATCATGAAATCTAATATTAGATAATCAATACACTCGTTTATCTATTCCCAGAACCCGGAATTGCATTTCATCTCCAGCCCGCTCTACAATCACGTAGGCCCGGCCCGGTTTCGCGATGTGACGAAAGCGTCGAACGGCGGCAAAGTTTGGGAGGAAACCAGCGAAGCCAATGCCGATGGAACTTTTGCTTCAGCAACCGAACTCGGAGGCGATTCGGAATGTACAACCTCAACACTCCACTCCGGCGCGTGGATTGGAGACAGCGCCGGCGCTCTGATCAGGAATTCATCCGAATCGTGCGACGGCGGAATCGCGGAAGAGGAAAACATAGGAGAATGGAAAGGATTCGGGAACTCGATTACGTTCCTGCCGGAGATAAACGAGTTTCCTTCTGCACCGGAGAGCGCGTGGGGATCGGAATCTCTGAGCGTGAATAATTCTTCGGATCATGTTCCTTGTGAGAATTTCGTCGATACGTTTACGGATCTTTTGCTCAGCACTTATACAAACGGCCGGCGCTTGCCCGAGGAAGGCGGAGAGTCGGGTAGCGCCGGGCTTACTAGCGGCGCTAAAGGTGGTGAATATTTTGAGGATCACAAGAATTATTGGACTAGCATTCTCAATTTAGTGGATCCTTCGATGAACTCGCCGCTGCTATGATTTCGAATAATATATAGTTATAATTTTAAAATTTTAAACTTTGTAGAGAACTTTAAATTAAGCTGTAATTTAAGTACATTTTTTATTTTGATTCTATTATACTACTAATGATTATCATTAAATTTCATTAATTGTTGACCATAGATGAGAAATGTTTCAGAAATTGAGTATGTTACATAATAATTAATATTCTAAGCATTAATTATTGGATTCTAAAGCTAAAGTGTAATTCGATGATTTCCCTGCAAGAATGAAACTACAGTTCAGTAATCCATCGCTAAATTTTTTCCAGTGGTCTATAATTAAATCTAAGACTTGAGTAATCTCCTCTTGAATCATTTGGTGGTGTATTTAGAGATTTAATGATTTTTATTAACTTTTTTTAAATTATAGATTTTTGTGAAATTGATAGGAATTTGTAGGCTTTTATGTAATCTCATTGATCTATAAAAAGAATTTAATGGATTCCATTAAACTTTTATAATTTTTAGAGAGTTTTTTTATAGATTTGTAGAAAGTTCTTATGGATTTATATAATTTATGAGTATTATAATTTTAACTTCTTATAATGATTTTGTTTGAACTTATAAATATATAACATTTTTCCATTTAAAATATATCTTTTATTAACATACTGCATAAAGGAATCCAAAAAATAAAATGTAGGAACTTTTTATTCAAATACAGAATCAGGATCGTCGAGTATAGTCTTGGACACTATATCTTTAAAACGATATTGCCCCGCCCAGGTGCTTACGGTTTGTGGCAATCGTTTCTCAAAGTATAACGACGAACTTCTCGTAATAGGAACACACCAAATTACGAGAACAACGAACTTTCAGATGCTTTGGACACTGAATGCAGAGAAGTATTGAATTTAGAGAGAGATGAGAATATTGTATTGCTTGGTTGATTGGTGCGCTCAATTAAGACTTTGGGGGTTCTATTTATAGAGTATGTAGGGGCAGGTGGCTTTTGATGAATAGTCACAAATCTTAGGACAACCTTAATCCATAGCCTTGGATCTACATCCAATGGTCTAGATCGTGTCCATTCTGAAGTATCTTGGTCTTTCATTATGCAACTCTTATATTGAACCAATCGCATCCGTCGATCCTAGATCAGACGCTCCAGTTGTTTCACCAATGGCTTGGATCGCGTCTTTTCACAATCCATCTAACGTTTCTGATCGTAACTTTTCGCGATTCATCACACCCCTTCGATTTATATCCGATCCAATGGTTGATATTATTTTGCCTTGTCACTGCCCACTCATCCGCCACTATGGCCACATCGTAGCCACGTCACTGCCCAAAGCGCCCATTGCGACAGTGCGACGTGCGACAGGTTAATTTCTCATTCACCTAAAATCGGTTTTGAGCAAATTAATATACCAAAAATATCTACTCGAGATGTAAATTCAAGTTTTCAAGTCAAATTTTGACTTTCATCGAATGGTTATAACTCGATAAATTAATTTGGACCTTGCCCATTTTTCAACATAAAATACAACATACAGTATCTCGATAAAAATTATTAATAAAATACTATTTAATGCTCAATACTAATTTTTCAATCAATTCAACACTATTTTTTAAATAAATAATAAATAATCAAACAAATAATGTTATATTAATATCTAGTATAAAATCTATAACTCTACAAAATATCTAGTATAATATCAAGATTATAAAAATCTATCAACTCTACAAAAGTCTAATAATAAATAATCAAAACAAGTGATTTAGCGCTTCGATCCAATCTGATCTGATAGATTCACGTCTAATCTGAGTACTGTACGCTAAGAGTTCTTCGTTATATGCGCGATCTGAAAACTAGTGTGCTCTGAGCTGATACGTGAAATCTGTATTTTATTTTTTTTTATTTTTTAATAATCTTCATTTTTCTTTGTTTGTTTGCTCCAGTGACATTTGAAATTTTATAAATATACTTGCTCATATAGGAAAATAGTAAAAATTAATCTCTGGGTGACTTTCTTTCATCTCAAATGAAGTTATGGTACCCATTTTACCTTTTTTTAGAAAAAAAAAAAGGACAGAAAGGGAGAATGCGAAAATTTAGTGGTCAAATCTAGATTGCGGATGACTTTGTATTAAATAAATACCATCAATCTAAAAGATTTGGATCATTTAATGCTGAAATGATATCCGAATCTACCACAATTCTACGAAATCTTCGTTCTTCATACGTAATCCTTGTAAGATTATTGTCTCAGCATTCAATACATCCTCCAAAGTACACACTTCCTCCCATTTTTCTATTTACCTGTCATGTTATATATATATATATATTTATATATATATATATATATAAAATATATATAACTTTTTGAAAAATTATTATTTAGGATTTAGAAATTTTTTAGTAATATAGATAACAAAAAAGTATGAAATTTTGTGATAGTTGGAAGTAACTGAATATTGAAAAGAGAGAGGGGTAAATAAATTTGAGTATGAGATAAAATTGTCACCAAATCTCAAGGGTGAAAATAAGAGAATTTTTAGTTTTTGTTGTATCTGTGACTTTATAGTTTGTACATAGAGGATTTCATAGGAATGACACAAAATTTATAGTAAATTTGGATATCTGTAATTTATATGGAATTTTGAAAAGTTGAGATTGAATATTACTTGACTTTTTAAAATTTAATGAAAATCTATTTTGGATACCATCAAACTTTTATGAAGTTCATAAACGTGTAAATTGAATACCTTTAAATTTTTAAAATTCATCGAAATGTATAAAAGTAATTAAATGTTGATTGAATATACCATCATTAGATAGTGTTTTATATTTTTGAACACATAATTTTCAAACTATTTATAGAATCTTGAAAATATATTTTATAAATTCCTTCCAATATTACCTTAATCTTCTGTCAACACCTGAGCCCTGATTGCATTGTTGGAACTTAAAAAATTTTAGGTAGTTTGATCCTAACGATGCAATGCCCTTAATTTTGCGAGGAGTCAGTTTGAGCCAGCTGACAATTGATATTGGATTTTTTTTTTTATCATAAAGTCCGAAATACTATTACAAAATAATTTGTAGAATTAAATTACTAGTTATGGAATAATTAGTTGTTGGATGTGTATGCCATAAAATGTTTGATGAGAATTTTTTATTATTTTATTTACCTGCTTTGCCTATAAACAAGATCTTATTCTTTATTTGTAAAATTTTTATAATATTTATCATTAGGATATACTTTCTTGATTTTATAATATTATTTATTATTTTTGTTCGGCATATATGATATCGCGAGCAATAAAAGCACATTTTCTGGGAACAGTTAATGCACCGATACATTATGTTTCCCAATTCGGCTGTCACGATAACAGATCTACAAAGGGACCATATTTTTTCACATAAAAAAGTTAGAATTCTTATTATTTATTTGAGACGATGAATGCAACCCTGTTCTTAGTATCATATTAATATTTTTTTATATAAAATGTTGGCCTATTATTGAGTTAATCTCTATCTAGGTAAAAAACGATTTTGTCTATGTAAATTTTAAATCGAGAAATATACATAATTTTTAAATCGAGAAATATACATAATTAGAGAGAGATCGGAGAATATAATTTATATAATGGAATAATTCGATACTCAGTACTACATTGAAGCCATCCAATTAGTGAAGGCAGCGGCGACTGGAAATCCAAGACCCACCATAAAAAAATTCGACCCGAAAACTTGTCCCATCCCGAAACCCGAATATTTCTTTGGTCCGTCCCATCCTGAACCCGCAGAAAACCCTGTGGATCCTATCCGCACCAACCTGTAAAATAATAATACTTTTATTATTTAATATGATAGGTTTAGAGCCACCAACCTACAAAAAACTTAATAAGCTTATTATTTAATATATACATATATGTGTATATTTATATTACATAAAATTATATATATAATGATTTTGACATATAATATATATTTATCTATAAATATTACATACTTTTGTCAATATATGTACATACAATATATATGTATATGACATATATAATATATATGTATATTTTTATGAAATTTAGTATTATACTAGCTCATAATATATATTAATAAATATTATATATAACATACATACAAGGGGTCTCGACAAACCGAACCCACCTCGGACCTGGCTCAAGACTCGTTGACTTGGTCTGAACCTATCACAGAGGGACGAAACTAGGATTTTGAGTTTGGGTGTTGGATACATAATTGAGTTGGTGGGCTAGGATAAACAAAAAACTCAATCTTATATATATTAAGTATACACATATATATAGTATACATATAAGAGTTGGGCTAGATTGATTTTTCTAGTGGGTGGCTAAGATAAACAAAAACCAAATCTTATATATATGCATATGTATATAAGGGATGTGTTAGACTGGACTGAAGCTCGATCCAACCAACCTCTAGAAACGCACCTACTGTCCCATACCCTGTTTGATCGAGTTTGAACCAATCCATTCACATCTTTGCATCTAATATATAGGTAGAAGTATGAACTATTTCAATCGAATCAAGAATGTACTTTTAAGACTTGAATTCGAGCTTCAGTAAGATTTTTCTTTGTTCAAATCTGATCGAATATACTAGTTACACTTGAGTTATTATATTTAAATCCAAATATAAAAATAAAAATAATTTTAAAATGTTTGCTGGTATAATAAAAAAGAAGAAAATTATGTTTTCTGTATTTCTAATATTAATTATTTGTTTTTATCTATTATCCTTTTCAAATTGACTCTTAAGTCTTAACAATACATATTCTCTCTTTTTATGAAGTGCTGATTTGCGTCGGACACATGAACTCATTTTGGTGTCGGAAGCTATATTAATTTTGGATGATGAACCTTTTATTTCATTTATATATTTACATAATTCAATTTCGTATACGCATAAGTGAATGGAATTACGCCCGATTCTATCCGATGGCAATGCATACTACTTAGGTGTCATTTTCTTTTAATTGTTGAAATATTAATAACTTAGAATAATTTGTTAGTGAAAAACTCTATCCCTATCTTCCACGGATAATCTCTTGAATTCTATTACTTCCCCATTCAACAAGCAAACTGTAAACAAAAGAAGCTTACCAGGACAAAAATCCATCGTGTCTGAAAATTACAATTCGGGCACCATCAGTTGTCATTATTATTCACCCTACGAACCTTATCACCGCCAGATCATTAGAAAAATTTGACCAGAATAAATTTATGCATTGTTAATTGTAAAAACACATACATAATATATTGTAAGTTTTTGACATGGTGAGATAATTGTTAAACTGACTCGAGATATTATCCAACTACAAACTTTATATAGTATTGATGCCAACAAGAATTTTGGCCGGCTGCCGTTGAGCTGACACCAGCTTTGGAGGTTGGGAGATCCTTTCTCGGGAACCGACTTGCTAAAAGGTCATCTATAAGGGGATAACACCGGCTCGGTCCTCGGGAGATGAGCAGGTCCTCGAGGACTGAGCAGGAATGAGCGATGTGTAATGTATTCCCTTCAAGGACCTGCAATCGCAGAAACAAGTCAGAGAACGTCGCAAGTGTTTCAAGTGAAACCCCATCGATACTTAAGTCAGGTAGAATGTCGGAAGATGAGAGAGTATATAAAACTAAGAGCTTGTGGCTATGAATGAATGTAACTGAATCATATCTGAATATTTATAGAGGGGTTAAACGGTCGTTGCGAGCGTATTACCCGGTATGTGACATGTTGGAGCACATCTTGCGCCTCTTATTATGCATACGTTGACTATTCACCGGGCAAGATTGTTGCCCCGAGACTAATTCAGCGTGTCATGAATGACGTGATTCTTGGGAATAATTGGGTATGTCCAGGTGTTCAAACACTTGTTCGATTCTCGGATACCGAGATGGTGTGCTGGCGAGTGACGGTACCCGGATACCGAGATGGTGTACTGGCCAGTGATTGTCCTCGGATCACGAGGTGAGACATGGGGTATCAAATATTATTTATACATATGCAATGATGTATTATATATTGAAAATTTGGTAAAGCTCAATTATCAGCCACCTTCGGTACCTTTTCTGGATAAAAAAAAACAAATCAAATATATTGAAAAGTGGAAACAGATCAGATCCACCTTGCTGGGAGAGGTCTAGTCTTCTAGAGTCCATAACTCGAAACGTCTTCAATCATGCAATAACGAAATTATTTTAATTAAAGCCGTTGTTTCTCCTCATGTCGTCGTCATCGCACCGCTGAACCAATTATAGCTAGTAATTTTCTTTAGCATTAAATGGGAGCATTTATTAAGCCAGGTTGTAATGAAAAAATTGATAAGATGGGTGGTTTTACCTCCACCATATTGTGGTTCAAGAGAATAAATTATTTTATTTTATTTTTTTAAAAAAATCTCTTATTATTTGCATACGTTATAATGAATTATAACAGGATCATGAATGAGAGATATGGCTAGGTATGCCGATTTTAGAGGATTAAAAGGTAAAAACGCTGCAAAGCTGGTGCTGTCGTGAAGTGTTCCAAACTTGGAGATGACATCCTACTGGAATTTGTTTAGAGCTTCGAGTTTTCAGTTGGAATATATTTTATAAGGTTTATGGGGCTTTTTTTAAAAAATAACGCAAAAAAAAAAAAAACACTTTCACGAATAACGTATTTGGAGAGGATTTGTAAAACTACTGTAAAACGCTGTTGCAAAGAGCGGACGGTGGAAAAAATTGGTTAGCGTCCGCTGCTACAAGCAGCTGACGTTTTTTTTTTAAAAAAAAACAGTGTAGCGTCATCTATTTACAGTAGCGGACGCTCAGTAT